>CABFOQ010004336.1:3750-21368 GCA_900660455.1 Gephyroberyx darwinii | reverse complement strand
AGGTTTATAATATAACATGTACACACTTTAAATGAGAAAACTGGTGACTTGATATTACAAAATAGAGATAATAATAACAATGGGTAGTTTAAGCGTCACCAGGATTCAGATACTGAAATCTGAACCTGGCTTCATGTTGGGAAAGACATATATTCAACAAAGATGTTGTCTTTCAGCTGAATAACAAAAAATGTGTCCGTTTTATAAATTTTATTAAAATAAGGCTACCAGTTATTTTCCATCATATCATGGCTCTGAAATAAAGAGCAAGGGCAGCCACCACCCTATTTCTGATAGCCATCAGTCTGATAGAGATAACAATGGGCTCTGGAGAACTGATCAGTGAGCTGCAGTGCTAGCCACAAGGTGGCAACATAAACTCAAAGAGTACAATGAGGCGTGTTGGAAGTAATGTGATTGGATTTTGAAAGATGCAAGTCATCCATGGGAATACCTCATTCTCAAGAGGAAAAATCACATTGACTCAATAAGGAATATGGGCTATATCTGCTGTGTGGTCTTGTATAGTTTGTTTCCCACTTGGGCCAAAAAACATAAGCAGTTATGGGACAGGGAGGTATTATTTGTCTTACTCTCTTTGCTCATTGTCAGGCATTGTGAGCAGTGTTTACCCTAAAGACAGGGCCTTCCCATCTGCTGGGCTATAGCATGATGGAGGCATCATATGGGTGTTAGCCCATTGTGCCATGCCCATCAGCTGCCTGTCTGCCTCAACTCAGGAGCCATACTGATACACCGTGTCATCCAAGCAGAAGGGAATCCACCCAAACGAACAACTGCTCTGACAGGCGGGCCTTCGTCTGTGTTGACAGAGCTGCCGTTGCCAGAGAAGGCAGACAGACAGGCAGGTGGATAGGCAGGCAGACAGGCGGATGGTAAGGCGCTGTGTGGAGCAGGAGACTGGGCCCTGTTGCTGCCTGTACGCTTGGGTCCCTCAGCGTCACCAGGCAGGCATGTGCTCTTTGTTTAAGCCAGCAGGGACACACAGTCAGGCACGTCAGTGGCCCCAGCCAGCATGAGCAGATGTTTTATGGGTATTGTTGTTCCGCCTTCCCGGTAATTGTTTTCCTTCAGGAGCAGCCAGTGGGACGAGGTGCCAGGGTGTGTTGTGGGATGGAGTTATGGACGGATGGAGGGATGGAAAGACGGAGTGTCAGGGGATGGTGAGCGACCAGAGATGGCTTTGGAGGCTGTTCTACTCTGGGTGTCCAGCTTTTTCACTGCTCTCCATGTGACTTGAATACTTGAATAGCAACAATATAAAATGGAGAAACTGTGTATCATGTAATAGGAAGGGGGAAAGCATCATCTGGGATTTAAAACATTGTGGCCTTATACAATTTATACAATCATTTCAATACTGTAAAGATATTTCATGTCCACACAATTGTCCTCAAATCGGGGCAGTGGGGTGGGGTGGTAAGACTCAAGGCCTGTCTCAGAGGACCCACATTCAAGCCCCTGTGTCAGCATCCATCCTGCTGACGTGTCCTTGAGCAAGACACAAACACTACCAGCGTCAGGGCTGCTGTTCTGTAGCTGACTGATCTCTGACCTCCCTTTTCTTTCCCTACAGGCATCAGTAAAGTATCACATTACATTAAAAGGGTTTTGGTGTGTCATGATTTAAAACTTTGCAAAAATATACCACAGTCATTTTAATACTGTAAGGAGTTTCCACATCAACACGTTATTTTCCCCTTACTGTCAGCCCAGTTCTGTCTTATAAACTGAGGTGTTGTGCGGATGGTGTTTTCTGTGTCAGTGTTACAACAGCCAGCCACCATTGTACAATATCAATGCGGGGAATGGAGTAGCCAGTTTACCCTCACAGACACTTAGCGGTCTGTTAACCTAGAGAAAACAGCTAAAGCTCTCCAACTGTGTTTGACACTGAGTGTTATGCTGTGATCCCATGATGAAAATGACCCCCAATTAGCACAGTGAATGACTGAGACCTTATGGGGTCATTGGCTCTCCAGACCCCGTTAAGAGCAGGGACAGGAAAGACCCACTAGGGGGCACTTTTAGACTTGGAATCAAAATGCAAGCGTACAAGAGAGGGCCCTTCCCTTTGTAAAAAAAAAACAAACAAAAAAAGTAAAATACTAGCATGGTTTAGATTTTTCTGCATTGTAAATAAAAAAACAGAAAACATACATTTTACCAAGAATACTTCTATTCTTTGGAGTTTACCCCTGTAAGTCATGTCATGCAGTGTAATGGATATTAGCTGATACGCTGGTCAATTTTCAGAGGCTTTCTTCCGGAGTTTCACTATATGTGTAAGGATGGTTTTGTGAGATGCATCCTTTTGTGCAATTAAATGCCTTATTATAGTGAAGCCATCGTTTGAATGGCTGAGCGTTGAACCAAAAAGCTATACAACATCCTTCCACTAGAAGGAGTGCCAACTCAACAGAGGGATCTTGAGGTATGGTGAAGCTGCTCTCATCTGTTGTCATGGCATGCCACACTCATGGAAAGCTGCAGCCTTCACTAAAAGCCAGTGTCAAGAGGTTAAGCTTTTTACAGACTGATGCAAGATGTAAGTAATTTGGTTCAAATCATGTTTTCTTTTTTATATAAATATATAATTGTAGGTGTTAAGAGTGTTGTTAAGAGCATGTGGGGAACGCACACAGAAAAAGCTTCAGCCACCGAGTCTGCTCAGACTGTTCACACACAGAGCGCTGGATGAGAACTGTGCTGTAATAATGTATCTTCACTGCCAAGAGATGCAAGTGAAAATAGACCAGCGTCCACATCTTCCCTTTCACTATTTCTGACACCTTTTGGCGTCCATTTGTGTAATCCCGTAGTGAACATCATCCATGTGAGACAGTGTTTAGACCTTGTTGCTCACTGTGTGCATGCCTGTGTGTGTCTGTTTCTATTTGTTCTGTATTCTCACACATACGTGTCTGTGTGAGCGCTGGGCCTGTTTGCTGGGTGTAAGGCCTCTCTCTCTAGCTGCTCCGCCACACTGCGGAGACGCCTGACAGATCAAGAGGCGGCCGAGGCCCCCATAGCCACGGGGCCACATGGCAGCCTTGTGAAGTTGTGGAGGTTTCCAGCACGTCTCACTGTTTGCTGGCAGGCCGACGCATAACAGTCCAGCCTGATTATAGAGTAGCACCTAAGGCCCCCAGATTTCTCACACCCAGGCCGGAGGAATGACTGCATCTGTGGGATTAGTCTCTGTCGGATGAGATGGATTTACACGAGAGGAGCCGGGGTAGCATACCTAAACAAGACAGAGAGGAAGGCTGATGTGGAGAGGGGAAACAAGGTCAGGGTTGCTGATGTTGAAAGTTATTTATAATGACTTTTTAAAATGTTATTTAACCTGCATTTAGTCCTGATGAGATGAAGGATGTCTTCATAGTGGAGATCTGTGCTATGCCTGTTGGTGCTCAATTGTTAACTAAATGGAGCAGGATCAGTTTTAACAATGATCTGACGATTATTGTTCTTCCTCATCCTGCGTGACGGCTCACCAACAAGAACTACTTAGTTATGTTATCCGGGTCTGCAGTTTTATGTTTTTTTATGTATCTATTTGTATGTGAGTGTGTGCACACATTGCCTGTTCCTTGGTAGTGAATCATACCTGTCAAAATCTTCTCATCCGTGACTCAAACCCCACCCACTGTTGAGTACGATTGACAGCTCAGGGAAAGTTCAAACACCACGTTCCACATCATCTCCAAAATACAGCTGCTGTTGCATCAGAGAATAAACACCTCTGAGTCACATCACAGGACCTTGAAACATTTTAGTCACGCTTGTTGTCATCATTGTTATCTGGTCAGTGGAAAATCCAGTGGATACGAGATGGGTCTCTTTCAGTCTTTTTTCTCCAAGGAATTTGTGTTAGTGACACTGGTGTAGGGTATTTGAAGTGTAGAGTAGAATAAATACATGGAAAAAATGGAAAATCACAGAAAATGTGAAGTAAAATGTGTATGTATTTTGATATTTAGTTAGTGCTCTTCTTATTCCAAATAAATGAAATATTTCAATTTATTTTTTATAGTTGCATGATATATATATTCAGGACAAAAGCTCAAGGCGTTCCAAGAGTATTGGTGTTGTTAAAACTAACAAGAGGACAAAAGAACTGCGCCTGCTGATATACCATGTGTCAACTGCCCTGTGTGTGTGTTTGTGCATGTGTGTGTGTGTGTGCGTGTGTGTGTGTATGAGCAAGCACATGCATACATTTGTGTCAGACACAGTGTGCATAGAGGTGGCAAGATTTTTTTTTTTGGAAAGTCTTTTCAGGGGTGTGAATTCAGAAAGCATTACAGCCCAATTAGTTTCATTCTGGAGATCAAATGAACTTGCTCACTGCTGTGGTGAGCAGTTTCAACGCCGATACACATTCATGACACTGATGCATTTATTTTGTAATTAATTGAAATCACTATATTGATTGCAAAAATAAATTCTGGATGAAACAAAAAATATCACAATTTTTGATTTTTATCTTTTAAGGGTGGTGGTGCAAAATACATGCATTAGTTTTCTATCTATTGAATGCAGTATTTTGTTATTTTTGACCGGGTTGTCATATAGTATGAGGGATAATTCATCTTTGGCTAAATAGTTTCACCTTGTATTCTCAAATCGTTTTATATATATATATATATTCTATATTTTATCAAGTTATCCACGGCTACTCCATGTATGTGCAGGCTATGTTACTGCATGTGCGACTGCATGCCTAAGTGTTACTTTGTGTGTGTGGATGTTTCCAAGTCGGGTTGAATCATTAGGAAGTGATTCTCTCTAACAAGGGCTAAGGAGCTGTCAGAAGACATTCACAGGCAGGTTTCGCCATGAAGAGTGTGAGGAGTCTTATCAGGGTCTCTGTTTTGCTGCGCCTGTTTATAAAAGGCCTGCTTTATTTGGAGTGAATACATTCTAGCAAGGTCTCTACTGTTGCTGTGCGTTTATTAAAAGTGTTTTCACGATTACCCGTAGTGAGTCTATTCCAGTCTAACAGGGTTACTAGCAGTTTTAATGAAGGGGAATAGTCATTACATGTGAAAGGGGTTTGACGGGGTCTCGCGCTGTCTTTCTCGGTCTGCTTGTTGTGGGTATGTGTGCATGTGTGTGTGAGAGAGAGGGAACTTTGCCTCCACGGCGGTAGGTTTTAGCTTCTGCTAGTTTGCCGGTCTGCCGTTTGGATTGCTGAAGGTTTTTTACTTGGTAACGCAGAAAGGAGGAAGATGTCAGGCAGTTGTACTTTATTATCATTGTGCCGTTACGGAAATACTGGTGCTTTCCCTTGTAGGGTTGCACCACCTTGTTTGTAGAAGCAGCCTGACAACAGGAGGCTCGTCTTTGATCAATAATCACATTCATAATAGCACTTCACTTCACCTCTGCAAAATGTCTTCCCCGTTAAATCTGGACAAAATTTTCTAAACCGTGCTGACAGCCATGTATCTTTATTTTTGTCTTTTTCTGCATCTCCCTTCCCCTTCTTTAGTTTCAGTTGCCCGCTTGCTAGTGTTGCTTTTTTGCTCTGCTCCTTTTGTTGGCTGTGGTCAGCTTTGCATTTGCTTGTGTGAGTGAATTTCTCACAGCTTCTCATGAATGTGTTTTTGAAAGTCCTATTCAACATTTGGTGCAACTATAATCGGCACATAGCCACTACGCTCATGCAGACATGTCTGTGGCTTCACACATTCAGGCCTTCAGAAGTGTTGTGCCATCTCTCTTTAATTTTCTTGGTCTGAATAGCTACTAAAGAAAATTTTTAGTTGACTTAAGAAATTCTAAATGGAGTAATTGTCAAGGGATTTTATTATCGGATTGACTGTATAGTTCATTTACTTGACAAATTTGCAAAATGGCTTCTACCACATAATTGTCTCCCTACAAATGCATGCAATCGTGTAATTTGACGTAGAGTTTATCAAAGAACAAAACATATTTGTGAACATTGTTCTCATGCCACAAGATGTATTTATCATTTTCAGCAAATAACTCATGAAATATGTTTTTAAAAAAAACATTAAAACCAGCAGCCAATTGTGAAAACATACTGTAATAGACATACTGTAACATGCTGAATGTATATGTTCCTCTAAACCACAGAAAAAAAAGGTACTAGACGATATTTCATCATGCATTACTTCCATTGACACACCAATCGATAGATTGAATGAAGAGCATTTACTTTTTTCGCGTGCACATTTGGTAATAATTGTGGAAGTGTGTTTTATCGCCTTTGCAAATCCCCTGGGAATCACCAACCCACCAATCATACTGTCACTTCTGTTGAAACCCTAAAGCCGTCTATTACCTTGAGATTAAACGTTACGAGTTCGTAGCCAAGCAGCAGCTATTTGCTAATAACTGTGTATACTTGAGGATGTGTATGATGTATCCCTTGGCACATTTTCTACTTCTATTATCAAATCAAACAATTACAACTGCAACCCAATATTTCTTTCCACCCTGACAGAAAATTACATTTTGACACAACGGTGGATATGTAATATATTGTAACATCTGACCCTTCCTTCTGTCGTTCTCTGATGGGGCCAATAGATAATAAATGGATGACTTGTGAAGCTATAATGAAGTGACTGTCGTGTTATTGACAGGGGAGCCTCCAAAGCTTTGGAGCAAAGTAGAGGCTCCAACAGAGGCCCTCAGGTACACAGATTATTACAGTGGCCTTTAAAATGAGCTAATGTTCTGCTGCCAATGCTCCACTCTCCGAGGGGACGGCGCTGAATTCCCCCCTCGCCGCCGCAAAACAGAGGTGTAAATTAAAGCCAAACAGGGTATATATAAAAAAAAGATTCTCAAATCCAGGGTGAGGCTACAGCATTTCAATGATTAAAATGAGGGTTTTCCTATTTTTTCCAAATGGGAAGTGCTTTGGGTGTGAGGCTGGGAGGTTTACATTTCTTACTGTGCTATGTATGGCAGGTGATGTGTGTGCGTATTTTCTTGTGAACTGTGTGGTTGGGGTTTGGACATATGTGTTCATTTCCAGAACACTGTATCGCCATTTTTAGATGAAAAATCATTACCTGTTGTTTATTATTTCATGTCTCTAAATTTTAGTGGATCCAGATGGTAAAAGTGTAATTTTGTCAATCAGCAGCTTAAATGACCTACTAGTCCTAAAAGCACTGTTTGTTTTAATGCTGTGTGATCAAGAGTAAATATCACTTTTTTCAAATGGTGAACATCTTATTTTGTAATTAGCAATAGCATGTATTATGCAAGGTACAAGGTGTGTGTGTGTGTGTTTTGTGTGTGTGACCTGTGATTGGCTGTGTACGTAAATGTCTGAAGAAGGGAGAGGCTGTTAGGGTGGAACAGGAGACACAGGGTAGGATTTTTGCAGCGGTTGTTTTTTTCCCAGTCCTTTCCATCATTACCCCTAGGTACTTATTAGCAATGACGGGTGATGTCTGATTTGAGAACAGTGTGACAGGTGTAAATTTCACACACAATTCAGCTCCACACACTAATCCAATTAATTTTTGAACATGTTTTTTTTTTCCTCTCTCTCGTTCTCTGCCAGCAGAAGAGAATCCAAGGGATGTTTGAGACGGTGGCTATTGATTCACATTGCGAGTGATTATTAGATAAAATATTTTCGTTATTTAGATTCAATTAGTATTTCAACACAAAATTACCAAAAAGCTGCATTTCCCCACATTTTATTTTTTATATAACATGCAGATAATGCGACTATATAAATGGGAAAATGTCATAAAACGAATGTAACAAAAGACAATGGATTGTTAGGGTAGGAAAAAAAAACACAAACATCACAAACATCAAGGCATCTTCGGGGTGGGGAGCGGGGGGTAACCGTGAAAAAATATTCCACTTTGAGAATGTGCAAGATCTCATGCAGTTGTCTCTCTCTCACTCTCTATCCCTCCTCTCTGTTGGCGCTAAATCACACGTTAGTACAGCCAGTGGAAGTGTTGACAGTTTTACAAACAGAAATGTAAAACGCCATACTCAAGGGGGTCTAAGAGATAAGGGGGAGCTGAGCAGGGCAGGAAACAGAACAAACGTGGCCCGGAGAGGCAGAGAGTGCCATGTTAAAACACCTTCACTGGGTTATTTTAATTTCATAGCACTATGCCGCACCAGCAACAACTTTAGCCATGGCTGGCGTAGGGGCACGGAGAGGAAGCACTGTTGCTCAATACCCATGGGATTTCCTAAAGCCCCATGCTTCTGCAGAGCAGATGTTTGCTTAACTTGTTAAACACAAAATTAACAATGTTTCAGTTTCAGTGAAAAGGGTGATCATTCTCCACTGAGCTCCTTGTAAAAAGACATCAGCCGCACACTAGAAGACTGAAACAAACCCATACATTGAAGCAGAACTGAATTGATTTAGTGTGTTTCTGTAATCTGCAAAATATAAGCGTTGGTATGGCAATTCCCTGTTGTCTAGAGAGGGCACACTTCAGATAAGTACTATGAGTGGATGTGAGAGACATTCCCAATGGGTTGTCTCAGCCTGCTGAGCGCAGAGCCAGGGGTGCATGGACACACATACATTTTATACACATACATCAGATCAGAACACCCAATCACTACACAAGCCTTCTTCTTAAGTGGCCTTTATTTTTATGGGCATTTTTGCTTTATTTGATAATATACAGTGGTGAGAGACAGGAAGGGGGGGGCATATTTTGTACCCGGGATGCCCTGGGTACAAGGGTACTGGGTACTTAGCTAACTGAGCCACCAGAACGGCCCCTTAAGTGGCACAAACTGCTTCTGTCCTGCCTTTTGCTCGCTCTTATTCTTTTAAATGACAGATACAAATTTGGGTTCATTCATTTTTAATGGGAGTTAATTGTTTTCTCGCAATGTTACTGTTTTGTTGTGTTCCTCATCAGATCCCCGGTCTATGCCCTATCCATGCAGCAAAACACAATCATCACACACAAGTTGAAGGACATCGCTTTCATTTTAACTCCAGTGATAGGATTTAATAGGTCCATTAGGCAAAGGACGTGTGATCACGGGCATCTGTACACTTCAATAACAGCCCTGAGCGATGGGTCAATACACAGTGGTTTCTTAACGGAGGAGAGGCAGGTGGATTGGATGAGGGGAGATTAGGGTTGTTGTTTTTTTTTACAGGGAGGAAAGGAGGAGAGAGGGGGAGAGTGGAGAAAAGAGTCGCAAGGAAAACAAGTGACAGAATTGCAGCAGAGGGGACCCCACAGCTTTGAGAGTTCCAGTCCAGTTGGAAGTGGTGGCTGGGTTTTGTTTTGCTGTGTGTGTGTGTGTGCGTGTGCGTGTGTGTGTGTGTGTTAGGGGGGTTTATGCATCTATATGTGAGCGAGTATGCGTGTGGCTAAATGCAAGGCTTATTAGTAGAGGGAGTAAGGCTGGTGTGAAGACAGCGATTGGCCCCAACTGGTCCCGGTGCTGGTAAGACACAGGCCTTGCCTCTCTGAAAGGCATCATTAGAAAGTGACAAAACTGCCAGGGGCAAAACTGGCCCCGCACAATGATCAATTCGGCAGACAGGATTGAAAAAAAAGGGGGAGGGAGGGTTTTAAGGGAGGGGGGTTGGGGAGAGTTTGTAGTACATCAGGGGTCCGTACAAGGCCCCCTACCGCTTTAATTACTGCTGTGTGCGTCTCCCTATTAACGGCACACCTATGGTCCACTGGCTACCGCAGGCCTGCACAAAGCTGCAGAGGAGAAAGACCATTCTGAAGAGAAGTGGGCAGAGAGAGAGAGAGAGAGAGAGAGGGAGAGAGAGAGAGAGAGAGACAAACGCAGAGACGCAAAAACCGGGGTGCTCATTAGCGAATGGTAATCAGCGGTCGAGAGGTTGGGCACTCACCTCACAAAACGCCACATGTCAATTTGTCCCCTTCCATTCATGAGCCCACTCTCATTCTACCCTGTTCCCTCATGTTCTCTTGTTGAGGAGAATTGGATGGAGCGCCGTGGGGGGAAACACTTGAAGAGAAATGTAAACACAGGCCCGGCGGAGGACTCCTGCTTTGTCAACCAGCGGGGGAAACACACTCCTCAGCTGTGGCCTGTACTTACATTCATCAATCTCTCTATCTTCACATACTCATCAGACATCGGTTTCAGCCCAATGCATCTCTAGCGCCTGTATTTACCCCGTATAGCTCTGAATCCGCAACGTACCACCGTGTGCAACTGCGGTCTGTGATCTTTGTACACGATTAGGCTTGAAACCACGGCATCTATGCTACCTACAGCTCTATTGTTCCCAGCTACCTGGTATCCATACATCTTATAGCATGTGCAATTTAGTATATAGTATAATATCGACCCTTGTAAGGAACATAGTGAAATAAGCATACCTTCATAAGCAGCTGTGCCTTATGAGTAATAGGTATGAAACTAATGGCTGAAATCACACAGGAAATTGGTTAGTTTCTTATCTGAGAGATGATCTCTGAAACACCTAGGGGTGGATCTATTTCAAAGCAGAGAGCATATAGAGTTCAAAAGTGAAAATATTTCACTCATGCATTGCCCGCTCTTTATCCGTTTTATTGTTATCATCAGTAGGTCTTAGCTGAGCTGTTGAGGATGGGGACATAATGGACTCTGTTAGTGGGGTAGACCTTACACTAGGTCAAGTTTGCTGTGGCATCATGTATGGGCATGAACCCCAGCCATGCAGGTGTGTGTAACACGAGCCCCATATTCCTCAGCCCTCACAATGTGACAAAACACTACACCCAGTACGGTCCACTGGGCAGCAGCAGAATATCTAATGCACCAAAGCCAATTTCATCTGAACTGAAATTGAGAAGGGCTAGCTCACGCTGTCATATTCAAAAGTTAAATCAGATCTCCCCTCACTCGAGTGGAATTCAATGCGACCCTCCATCTTACTTTGAAATGAGACCGAGTCGTCCTCGTGGATTATAGGTGGCTCATCACGGGATGACGGCGCCGGTGGATCTCTCTGGAGACGCTCTACTTTAACCTCTTTCCTATCTCCATCTATCCATCAGTCTACCGCTCACTACCGCTCTATCCCTTAGTCTCTTCCTCTGTCTTTGGATGAGCAACGGGGTAGGAATGAGGTAAGATAATCCATATTTCAATCAGACGCATCATGTCAAATGAAACCTCAATATTCCAGAAACTCTGCCCTGCAAGCATGTGAGCACACGCTCCCACCAGGCCATTTGCTCTGTTAAACAACCTGGGGAAACAATGGCTCAGCCAGTGCTGCAGTACGGCACTTACTTCATTCTGAGTGTATCAGCAGTCAAGACATACTGTATAAATATCTGACATTTCTAATAATAAATCTCCTTCAAATTGAGTGTCATTAATACAAGCAGAGGACGGCTTTGGTGTGTGTATCTATACAACATCCGTCTCCATTTTCTCATCATGGCGCCTTTAACAAGGTTTAATTAGTATGAAAATAGAAGTGGTAAAACATGACAAGAACTACTCAAGCATTTAGACCATTATTACTGTACACTGTCCTCCGACCAATTATCACCAATCTACTACTCTGTATCCCCCTCTGTACCCCCCCTTCCTCTTCATTTAACCAAGCGTCATACAGATGGAAGGAGATCGCTATGGGCTGCTAACGACAACTTGCAATCCAGTATGGTTGCAAATTGAGTTCATATTGGTGAATCAATAAGGTGAACAGGTTATTTGAGATTTCTGGCCCACTATCTATGTTACTCCAACTAACACACACTATCACACATGCTCACACAAGCTGGTGTGCTGTCCTCATCGCTGCTTTAGAAGATCATTTTGTATCACCTCCAAGCAGGTGTGGTGAACAGGGGTTTTACTGGGGCTAATGGTGTGAGAAAACTCATCAAAGGCTGCGCTGGTCTTATCAAACTCTGCATTTGATAGGAAAATTCTGTCACCTCTTGCACAGATATCTGCTTCAGTCTCTTAGTCTGTGACAACATTTCTGTGTGTGCTTTATTTGCACACAGCCAGGAAATGTCACCTTGCAAAGAAAATTCACAGCTCAAGCTGTGTTTGCCACATAACAGAAAATGACTGGACCTCCAGAGAAGCAGATAAAAAGAGGAGAAGTTACATCTGCACAAACAGATTACAAGTTTTGACATGAAAAATAAAGAAAATCTTCACAAGCTTTAAGATGTATGCATGAAGTTAGACAACAACAGCCGATTGATTCAGTTCCCTGCAGTGAAAATAGGGTAAAATTGAAAGGCTCTCCATCTTGAATACACAACAACTGCATTAGTGCAGTACTGTTACACTTCCTCCAAGAATCCAGCCCTGGCACACTCGTTTGGCATGGCCTTCTCATGGACCAGCTTGTAGTCTGGGGCATTGTTAGCCCAGGAGGCTGGCCTGAGCCCTGAGGGCTTGGTCAGCGTTTAGAGGTTTTTTTTGTTGAGAGAGATGGGTGCAGGCCAAGCCTGGGCAGGGCTCAATGCCAGGGTCTCAGTGGGACGCCCTCCTTTCTGGGAGCCTGCTCAGCCCCCTCCTGGGGCCCCAGCAGGGTGCAGGGATACGTGGTCAGTGCAAGACAGGTCCATCTGCCCCGCTACCTCTGTCCTGCTCACGCCAGCACCCCTCCTATCACCTGCTCCATCGGCACCTTATGGAAATGACCTACTGCTGCCTGACCTAACTGACATGCATGGCTCACCTTCAGCATATGCCACCATGCTTTATGTCCCAGGGTATATGAATGGTTCAGACAAGTCTTGGTCTTCTTTCTTGCTTTGTTGTGATAAAATGTCTTGCAATGCATGGTTAAACTATTTGCTATCAAGACAGAAATGAAACACTCAACTGAGCTGAGACCAAAATAGTGTCAAGACCCAATAAAGTTTGACCTTGAGGGCCATATGAAAAATAAACAATGTGTACATTTTGATGAGAAATGGAGCTGTTTCTTCACAATCAGAAACATGAGAGATCTGTTTCTCACGGTGGCATGTTCTATTAGTTTTTGGTTGCCAAGAACTCATCAGTACAGCTAGCTGTGAAGTTTGCAGCAAGCGAATTGTCTCTGATGTGAAGTGTCTCTGATGTGGGTGGGTGTCAGAGAGGAGGGGGTTTCCTCATGCATTGTCGACGGTAGTCCTTTAAAAGTGTTTACTGTAGATGCAGGGACCTGGGTGTTGGCCACTGCCCTACCATATAGCGTACTGTAACAACAATATCATGTTTTCCACTACAATTTACAATTTACAATCTATAATTTGACATCCTGTAAATGCTGCGCTCTGTAACTTCCAGCATGAAAATGAAGAGTTTTCATTCCAAAATAAGATTTGAAACATTTAAACATTTGAAACAAGATTTATTTACAAAATAGTTTTGGAGGATAGAATTCATTTTTAAAATATTGTCTGATGAATATCAGTTAGCAAATATTTTTCAAAATGCATATATAGTTTTGAATGAAACTCCTTAAATAACGTTTGTATTCAGTCAAGAAAAAAAACATACAAAGGAGAAACTGTTGAAACTACCGCTGGCCGTTATGGTTTCGGGGAAAAAAATATGCTGTATATTTATCAAACTAACATCTATAAGTATTTCCCTTTTTTGGGTGGTGTGGTGACTAAACATGGTTTTGTAACTTTATATAATAATCATTTCTGTCTTGTATGGTTGGAGGTGTCAAACAAAGCTAGGGTGAAAAAGGAGAACTTGCGTGTTTTATTGGGTTTTTTTTCTAGAAGTTCTTTTTCGCTGCAAATAAAGAGGTTGGCAGGATTTTATTTTCAGGGGCTACCATGAAATGGTTACGAAAGCTGGTGTTTTACCCAACAACTTTGCGGCTCATTCTATGTCTTGCCGAGTTTGAAGTTTAGTATAAGCAGTTGTATTTTGGAGCATGCATATCTTTTGGTTTTCTCACCCTCATACCTAAACCTAAAATATCTAACAGGTTGTGCCCACGCCCTCTTTTTTAGCAAATGTACAGTTTCAAAATAAACAAAACATCTACAGCTGAAGTTCTCATTCCTCTGTAGTGGGAATTCAGACAGGAGAGAACCCATTTAAGACAGAAAAAGTGATGGAGTTCTCCTGCCTCTTCAAATGGGGCAGGCAGGATCTATTGTACTGCCCTGGCTGCCACCATGCTGAATGTGGTGAATAGGGAGCAGCCATGCCCTCTGTGTAGCCCCAGCTGTCTTTCACTGATAGGATGGAGGAGGGGGAGTGGTGAGGTGTAAGGAAGTTCAAGGGGCCTGTAGATTTACAACAGAACTGAACAGACTGTCCTGTTAGTCATCGTAGCTAACCAACCAACCAACCCAGCAGTGAGCTGCTGTGTTAACACCCAGCATCGTGGCTCAAAGCAAGCTAATTAATGCAGCCAAATGAGATCAGCAGCAGAGGCCTGAGCCAGGGCCATATTGCTAAATGGCTTCCTTCAGTAAGGGTCTGTGTGGCGTAATTACCACCAGGCCACTCCACAATGCCGCCTTTATGGCCTACTGAAAGTGATTTCATGTCCCTCATTCTCCCATTAGCAGCATGTTTTTCAAATGTGATGAGAGAGGTCTGTCAATGGTTATCGTGTGTGTTTGTGTGAGAGGCTGCCAATTTGCTTTGAATATAAATGGCCAGCTTGAAGAATCTATTGAGGTGGGCAAATGTTCATTCCATGCAATGAATTAAAGTCTGTGGCCCACCAACACCCAAGGCTAGGCTGATGGGGATTTGAGTTTGGCCCTTGATGGCCATAATGCTAACGTGCATTTGGTCAGTGCTGTCAAATCAATATGTTATTGAGATCTACGGGCCTGCCAGCTGCAGTAGGTCAACGAATGAATGAAGGAATGCTGTGAGTACCACATGAGATATTTGGTCCACATAAAAATGAGTTGTTGAATGTACTGTTCAGTGTATGTAGTACATAAGTACATAGTACTCATCACATGACAACGTTATCCCCAGGTCAGGGCAGTCCTTTTGTTCTACAGCCAGCTAGATTGATTGTCAATGTATCTAAATGACAGTGTGCATCGTTGTTGTGGCTTCTTCCCACACTAGTCTAGTAGCCACTGAGACGTCATGAGCGTTTCATTACGTTATTTGAGTTTTTGTATTGTACTGTAAATTCAATTGAATTGAAGTTGGTTCTCTTGTAGGGTTGATTGTTGCTTGATGATGAGATGATGAGTTGATCCAAACAAAACAACTGGTGTACATTCATGAAAATAAAACTCAAATAAACCGAAACCAAAAAAATGCCTTTCTTACATTTGTTTCTGTTTACTAGCTTTTTCTTTACACTGCACTATGTTACATTTGCAGTTACGGTTGAAAACTGTATCTCGACGGCGTCCTCCAGCTAGCTGCGTGCACATTAACACTGCTGCTTCTGCTTCTACTCGTAGTGTCCTTAAACAGTTGCACCTCCTTCTCAGTCAATGGTAGCTGCTTCTCCTCATCAGCTCCTTGTGCTTGGACAGAAGTGAGTATTTCAAATGTAAGAACCATGCAGCTGCTGTTTTCACTTTTCTCCAGTCAGAGTGCATGAGTTTCACACTGATCTTTTCTTTCTTTACTTCAGGATCGTCATAATCATTGGCACTAATCAAAGTAAGTTTGCCAGGAAGTTCAGGCCAGCAGTTCTGAATTCTTCAGAAACACTTACTTCACATAAGCGTCTGATGTTCAAGTACCAGAGGCATCATCTGCCAGATAATCTACCTCCACTGCGGTTTCTCTGTAGCTTCTCTGATAAGACTTCTGTTGGCTACAAATGTGTGATTTGCAACTCAGCGGTAACCATCTTTTCCATGTGCACCGAAAGCACTGCTGCAATCTTCTTAGGATAGCGACTTGTTTCAGAGGCACAACACACACCTTTCCTGTCATGAAGGCTATATCACCGTTGGAGTTTGTCATCCTTCGGTATGTGACAACACCATACCCGCTCTCACTTGCATTACTGAAATAATGCATCTGTGCAGACTTAATGTGTCTGAATGCCCTCGGTCGGATACAACAATGAATCTGAAAGTCTTTTCCTTCAATCCTGTGGGCCATCTTTGCCATGGTTTCTTCCCATTTGAATTGAGTTTGCACAGCTCCAGCAGAATGAGCTTCGCAGTAAAAACAGGGAAAGAAATCCAAGTGGGTCATATGCATGCAGTTACTCATTGTATTGTTGAGTTGATCCAAACAAAACAACAGGTGTACATTCATGAAAATAAAAGGCCTTTACAATCATCAGATTGTAAGCAAAACTCAAATAAACCTAAACCAAAAACACCTTTTCTTTACATTCATGTTACATTTGCAGTTATGGTTGCAAACTTTATCTCAACGGCATCTTCCAGCTAACTGACTCCTGATCTAATCAATTGTTCTGAGCACCGCGAACCACTTGCTTCTGTTTTTCTTTACTAACAACAACATTACTAGCAACATTATTCTTTTGACAATTTTAAGTGAATTTAATACAAATCAAACTGGCATAACAATTAAAACACCATATTATTTGAGTGAGGCCTGCCTTGCCGGGGTTGAACTTGAGACAAGCCCTTATCTTAGATCGGCCCCTGTATCATCCAGCCCTGATGTGTCATTTTTGGGCTCTCGGTTTGATCTGAGGCACAGATGCCCCGAGGCGCCAATTCACCACGTTCTGTCTTAGTATGGATTATCCATACTTGTGACGCACTGTCAAATCCATTACAGCAAACACAGGATCTATGAAGTCGTATCAGATGATGTGAACTTTTTTTTACAAGGTGCTTGTGTCATTAAAAGAAAACACCCTTTTCACATTTGTGATTTGAGGCTTAATCACGACTGAACCTGAAAAACAGAGAGCAAACAGGAGTTACTTCGTTGATTTTTTTTTTCACATTTACAAATTCTGAAAAGAATCAAACAGTGGTGTAACTCATTTCTCCTTATTGGCATTTGTTAGGCTTTAATTAATAGAGAAGATCACACTCTGACGGAGGTGTCTATGACACATGTTTTTTTCTCTTCTTCTACAAGGAGAGCTCCCCATATACAGAGGGTGGTGGGAGACAGTGAAATCTCCACCTGCAACGAAATGAAGTTTTCTCATGCAACTATTCCCAGTATTCATTACCTCATATTACTCAAGAGTTTCTGCTTTTTACTATTTCTGAGAATAATTGTTTAAATCGTTGTCGTAAATCGTTTAATTGTTGTTAAAAAAACAACAACCGTTCATTATGGTCAATAATGGTGTTCAAATGAAGTGAATTGAATTGAAATGGATCAAGTGAAGACAGAGCATGTGTGCGTATGGAGCATACGTATATCAGCAGCAGTAATAAATGAAATATCCAGATCATAAGTGTCATATATGTGATATCTCTTTTTACCTCATCCATATTCAATGGCTGTCCTCTTTCATAATCCCTTGATCCATTAAGCATGAATATAGACACAGACAACCATTTGGTGTGTAATGTAGCAGAAGTGTCTAGCCGTCCGGCGCTATAGTGGCACCCCGACACTGTCAAAGGTGCTACGTTTAGCCCCAGGCACTACTACTCAATCACTGCCTGGTTCAGGGGCCAGCACACCAGCAGGGCCCACTAAAGCTTTAGTAA
>CABFOQ010004329.1:5414-16017 GCA_900660455.1 Gephyroberyx darwinii | reverse complement strand
CCACACAGCACACAGTTGTGTTGTTTAAATCAACAACTAATCTCAAGATTTTATTTAGTTTTGAGAACATTCATTCATTCAGTAGCTATGAACACATTCCAAAACAAAGGTTATTGCATTGCTTTAATTTCATTGAGACTGTGCTATATTACAATATAACATGAATAGTGCAATCGTTGGCCAAGGTAGCATAGAAATACAGTATGTGAGGTAAATTAGCAGTTATTGTTGTTATGTATTTCTGCTTATTCTGTGCATGTGACTATTCTCAGCCTAATAAAACATGCTTGCTTGATTCTAATATTAGATGCTATCATAAAATATAGCTATCTATAAATAAGTGCAAATATCTTAGAGCGAGTGCAACATGTACTACTTGGCCTGTTCAGCTCTGATGATGTGGTTGCCAGGTCTTAGTTAATGAGAAAAATGACTCCTATTCCAATATTGCATTGTGCCAGAGGGCTGTTAACCAAGCATGGCATCTGGCTACAGGCAATTGCACTGGGCACAGTCATAACTTACAGGGTATCTTGGAGTAGTTCCATATATTCACACAGATCATTCATTCTCACTCACTAATCAATCTAGTTTTCTCCCCTGGCCCTGTGATAGTGGCTCAGACTCTGCGGCTTTCTAGGGACTACAGGAGGTCAACACTGGGGGCCAAACACACCATGTGGTCCACACACACACACACATACACACGCACACACACACACACACACACACACACACACATACACATACACACACACACAGGTAAACAAGGACAGTCTTGATGGACTCTGATCTGATGTGTGCCTGAGTGCTGATCAAGCTGCTGTTTAATCTGCCATTTGCCGCTGACAGATGCGCTCACATACTCACTCCTTAAGATGATCGACTGACTGGAGACGCTAATAAAGATGTCACCCTTAATTTTACAAGGCCTCGCTTCTCCTCTCTGGCAAATCTGCAAATGAGCGCATCTTGTCTGTGAGTGTTTTACTTTAAAAGCAATGAATGGAGTCTGGCTGCCGGCTGCAGTAAAATCTAAAATTACATCCCCCTCCTGCTCTCAGTATTTCCACTTTAAATCACTTTGGTGGCATTCATGGGGATGCTGTTAGTGCTCTTCGTCCTTGTGGAGCTCTCCACAGGGTGCCGTGTTGTTGGACTACCACCTGCTCCCTCCTCGTCGTTCTTACGGAAACAGTAGACCCCATAGAGGCGGAACTTCTTATCAGGGAACCCCAGGTGTCGGACGCCTGGCTGAGGCCCTCCACAGCGGGAGCGGGGGTTGACTATGGGATAGCGGATGCTGCCATCTTCCAGCCACCCAGCTTCGCAGCGGTCCAGCAGCTGGATCTTCCATGCAGCATACAGCTGACCCACTTTGGCCACCACAGAACCGTCACGGATGCAGGCCTTCACCGCCTCCGCATAGTTCACCTTTTTAAACCGTTTCAGGAAGTATACTTTGCCTGAGGGTAAAAAAGAGGAGAGGAGAGGAGAGGAGAGGAGAGGAGAGGAGAGGAGAGGAAGGTACCATGTGTCCATTTGCACTCACAGGACACAAAATATAATAAACAGTCAAGTAAATAAAGACGGCGTAATGAAACAAGGCAAAACAAGTTGCAGCACACGCCAAGAAAACACCAGACACACACTCTGCACACACACCAGAGCTGGGTGAGGAAACTGTATTGGTTCTTTTTAATCTGCTAGCCATTACTCCCAGCACTAGCTTAGCACTGGAGAATTACGCAGGTCCCATGACTGAGATATTACACCGTCTGTTTTTTATTTTTATTTTTTTTCCCTTTCCTGTCTTTCTGTTGCCTTTGGCTCCAGCCACGTTCCCCCCGCAGCCACATGTGATAGAGGTGAACGGCGAGGGATGACAGGACACCGGGATGCTAACAGAGCGAGAGAAATGGTGAGGGAGGAATGGATAGCGGGGCTTACCTTTCTCTCCTCGGAGCGTTGAGGGGCAGGGGGGTGGACTGGGCGAGGGCGGCGATAGGTGTGAGCTTCAGCTGGGTCTGTCTTCTACCTCCCTCCTTCCTTCAGCCACGCGTGTCTCCCATGGGATGCAATGGCATCAGAAATTCAATGAACATGCAGCCAAAAAAAGTGGATTGGGGAAGAGCGAACCTTGAGCTGGTCCAATGCTGCTCACACGTGCAGGAGAGAAAAAACCCCAAAACAAAACAAAAAAAGTTACCGATGATAGAAAACTACGATATTTTCAACTGCAGGTGAACTGTCTCTTTAACTTTGCTTATTTTTCTGCCTTTGTAAAAAAATAGTCCACGTGCTTTTCGGCAGAGAGATGGCAAGAGAGTGAGAAAGAGAGAGAGAGAGGGGATGAAAGGGAGAGAGTGAGAGAGGAGGGAAAAAATCCTCTCTGTGTGCCGTCTTCAGGCTGTCCAGAAGGAGGTCTGAGGCGCACCTTCCCGATCTCTGTGCTCTCGCTCTCCAGGCTGGAAAGTAGGAGGGAAAGAGCGAGGGAGCGGGACGGAGAGAGAGAGAGAGAGAGAGAGAGAGTAACAGTAGAGTGAGACTCAGTCAGTCAGTCAGTCAGGCAGTCAGGCAGGCAGGCAGCAAGGCAGTGTATTGAGCTAAAGGCTGTGGGTCCAAGCAGGCTGTGCTCCCACTCCTAGGGCTTATAACCAGGGGCTGTGCACCTCGCTGCTCCAATCTCTCTGGCTTACTCGGCGATCCCTCTCCCACTGGCTTATTTTGGGAAAGACAGACAGGATTGTTCATTGGGTTAACCCCCTTCATACAAAAGGCAAGTGTCTGTGGCTGGCTGCGCCGAGGTAGGAGGGGAGTGAGCAGGATGGGGTGGGGTAGCAGCAGCACAGAGAGGGGTGGGGTAGGATGAAGAGGAGGGAAAGGAAGGGAGGAAGGATTTTGGGAGGCTTCTCTTGCCCCCGTTCTGCTCCCTCCCTCCTCCCACCGCCATTCCCTCTCTCCTTCCCAACTCACCTTCCAAGAAATCACCCACTCCTTTATCCCCGCACTATTCAAAGCTCTTGTTTTTCCCACCTCGGGCACAAACATATGTGGGACAAACACGCACACTGACAAATGAAGGATTCCCAAGCAGAACCTGCAGAGGTATGTGGGGAGAGCTGGCACGAGACACCATGGAGGTTTTATTCCTTCTACTGTGAGAACTTTCTCTCTCTCTTTCGCTCCATTTCTTGCTCCATTGACCAATTACTTTATGTGCGGCATTAATACACTGGCTAGCTACCAGTAACCCGCTGTAGTTTGAGTTTCCACCCCCCTTCCCTGAGTTTTGAGCCGCAGGGATACAGATATAATCATTACGATCACACTCTCTAGGGCTTAATCACTGTTGCGCAATCGTGGCGATGACATTAGTTCACATTTCAGTACCACTGTTATTCATCGCTAAAACATGTATTGCTAGTGTCAAACAGACCGTATATTTAGATCTTGCTGCAGTTTACGGGAAAAAAGGCAGAAATTCAACATGGCTGATTGCAAATCATGCTGCGGAAGTTAGCTAACAACCTGGATGAACGACGCCGGCTGCTTATCGTTCACTAGGTAGTTTCCAACGGATCAGAGGTTAACTAAAAACAGTGTGCTTAGTACAGGCTTAGCATTCAGTATCTAATTGGCAGCGTGTTAGCTGGCTCTGTGCTGTGGTAGTGGACCTTGAAGCGAAGGCTGTTCTGGGCCCGTGATTGGACGAGGCGGAGGAAAAGCTGGCCTAGCCTCTTCCTGAGAGACCTACTGGGACCAAGCCATTGGCTGAGTTAGAGATCAGATAGAGATTGTGATTCCAAGTAAATATTGAAACGCTGCGGAGAGAGGAGAGAGGAGGTATACAAGCATGAAGTAAAAGCTCAGTGTTCGACGTCGATGACGGACCAAAAAAAAGAACGTTTTTCATCCACATACACAAGTGCCAGTCGTGATTGGTTTACAAAAAGGCCTGTCACACGCCAAGCCATGTCAACACTGTCCATTGATGAACTGCATCAATCACCATCTATGTTCCTGCTAGTTATCAACAGCTGGCGACCATGCTGGACCCTTCCCATTCATCCTTTGCTCATGAAGTCTAATGAATGCCTCCGGACTGTGTAATCTCCCAACCACTGGAACCAAAGTCAAGCTGAACTCTCCCTTTGCGTGCATGACGGCTACAACTCATCGAGGGCATATTTGGATAACGGCCATTATATTGAACGGGACCCACTTTCTTTGAAGAACGTCATTAGGCCTGAATTTTTTCTATGTTTCTTTGGCTCTCTTTCGCACTGGCAATTTCCTCCGACATCAAGATAGCAGAGCCATTAAACATGGGTTTGATTGAATTTCTTTATGTTTTTTTTACTGTACAGAGACTTCTTTACAGCAATGGATTGGATGGATTGGTTGTAAGCTGGCCAATTCCTGATTGTGCTGTTACAGAGTCAACAGAAAAGTATTTTGTTCACTACTGGAGCCTGGCTAAATTGAATAATCTCAAAAAAATAAGCAACAAGCGTCATGTCTGTGAAAGGACCATGGTATATTTGACGTTGACTGAATAGCTCTCTGAACATGGAGAGGGTGGAGTGACCAGATGCCCAGCAATGATGTCATCAATAGAAGCCCTGTGTGGCAGTCAGGCCTGCCATTCATTCATCCCCCCAGGTGTGTGTTTCTCTGTGTGTGTGTGTTGTGTGTGTGTGTGTGTTGACCACACCCATCCACAACATCCATAGTTTTGCCCCAATGAGGCAAAAAATCGGTTGGTGAAAGGCTCGCGCAAACACAAGGAAACCCCCGCCTCTTCCAGTCAAGGCTACGCTACGATTCAACCGAAGAATTCTCCCTCCAGCTCGACGGAAATCTCAGCTCACCCTCTAATACTCGCACACAACGCATATTCATTCTCATGTCATACTCCTGGCCAGCACACGCCCCTTTGAAATCCCCAAAACCATTCACTTCAGCACGGTACACAAGTCCCCTCCCACTCGCTTGCTTTTACAAGGTGAAACATTCCCGAGAAGAGGGAAAAAACACCTGGTCGTCATACGTTTCTCTTTTTTCACTCCACTTTCCCCTTCGCTCCGTTCCATTAGTAAGAATAAAAACAAACAGCGATGGTGTACTGACTGGAAAAGCGTAGTATTGCATCACACAGACTTTGCTTTGCTCTTGATGTTCGTCAAAAGCCCTAAAATAAGCCGTGAAAGGCAGGTTGGCGTCACAAATACACTCCACCCTACACCACACCCGGTGCCGCCAAACATAGACCCACTATGTCCGAACGTAGGGGGGTCTGTTCTGGTCACAGGTGGGGCGTGTGTGTGTGTGTTTGGGGTGGGGTAATTTTATTTGGGGGTGTATTGAGCGTTGAGTGGGCTGTGTGAATGGTCGGAGTGTACTTAAGGGTGGAGTTGTTTGTGTTTGTGTGAATGGTTGGAATTAACGTTCGGGGTCGCAATATGAGCTTGTTTGCTTTAAGTCAGTGGTCACTCTCAGTGAAGTTTTGCGTGGTGGTAATTGCATCGATAGCATGAGTTAATATGGGTTTGGCAACGTTCAATTCCATTAGTCCAAGGCACAAAAATGCCCTTAAAAGCTCCCAGAAGCCTCACTTTTCAATACCAAGCTGGATTGGAGGATTGCACCCAAACCTAATGCACTTTTCTTCAGCTAAGCCCCTTTTATTCAAACAAGGCATCGATATCAAGTAACAAAGGTCAGAGTTGAAGGTTCACGCGAGGACAGCAGAGGACAGGTGTTCCTCTCAGCAAACCTCGCCTCCATCGCTCTCTTTTCTCCTCCGCTTTTATATCCCCTCTTTTCTTCCCTATCAGCCTCTCTCTCCCTCTGGCGCTGATTCAAAAGGGCCGTTTTCTCTCAGGTGATGTGGTCCACTTTTGTCTGCTCTAACCTTACAAAGGAATGCCTGGCATTCACCAGGCTGTGCCTACACAGGGCCGGAAAGGAGAGGAAAGAGAGGGAATGAAAGAAGGGAGGGAGGCAAAAGGAGAGCGAACAGAGAGAGCAGGTTGAAGAGCAGAACCGAGATGAAGAGAAAATAGACGATAGAGAAGAAGGAGAGAGAAGATGCAGCAAGGAAAGGGAAAGAGAGAAAGCAACACTTAAAGATAAAGGTAGACAAAGAACAGAGAAAGGAATGGAAAGTGAATGGCGGAGGGAGAAGGGAGTTGCAGTTTTTCACACAGTATGAGGTGTGTGAAAAACCCGAGGCCTCTGAAATTGATATAAAAAAAACAGGGAAATTCCTCTGAGATGGTCTTGGGGCTCTGCCACCGCCCTTGGTTGGGCACAGGGGGTGGGGAGAGTGGGTGGGAGAGGAATGGAGGAGAGGGAGGAGAGGGAGGGGAGGTGAATGGGGATGGATGGAGGGAGCAGGTAGAGGAGCGACGTTTTTGGCCCGACTCCCCCGGGCTCACCTGACACATATTGTTGTCAAGCTCGGTTTCCCCCTGGGTAATCATTTGACACTGATAAAAGGGTGGAACGGGAACAGTGGAGAGAAGAAGGATGGCAGTGTTTCCACCCTGGGAAAAAGCTCCCAATAGAGATTAGAGGACAGCCGGGGTAAACCTCCCTTATGTTGCACTGCACAAGGGAAGACTGGGGAAAAGAGAAAGGGAGAAAGACGGAGAGTCGGTGTAAAGAATAACAGGAGGAGGGGTGCACATTTTGAAAGGTGTCGGTACAGTAATTCACCCCCACCTTCTTCACACACCTCACACACACACACCACATAATGGAAGACAGGAGGGTGCACATTTTCGAGAGTTGCCGCAGTAACTCGCCCACCTTCCTCTCTCTCTCTCTCGATCGCGCACGTGCACGCACACACACATGCAAGATGCTGCGGCGTGTGTAAATAGAAGAGTGGCGACTGAATGGTATTTTACTGCTCCTGTATTTATGGCAGGTTATTTTGACCCTGGGTGGTCCCTGCTGAAAGACTCCCAGGGTCATTAATCATCAGTCGGGAATCAGATGCCGTGTGTGTGTGTGTGTGTGTGTGTGTGTGTGTGTGTGTGTGCGTGTACAGTGTGTAAACTGCGAGATGAGTATGTATTGTACAGAGTAGGCATATGTGCACAGTCTCTGTCTTGTGTGTGTGTGTGTGTGTGTGTGTGTGTGTGTGAGAGCGTGCGTGTTAGAGAGGGGAGGGCGGGTGAGTTACGAGACTTAAGAGAGAGAGAGCACCTACTGTACCGTGTGTGCGGCAGACCGGCTGCAGCGCACACCCATAAACAATAAGTGTGTGAGCGTGTTTGCGGTTAGCCTTGCGTACCAGTGGATATCCTAATCAGCTGAGCTGGTGGTGGGATGAAAGAATGTGAAGATTATTGCCTGGTAATTGTTTCCAGAGCGCGACGGTACCGCTATATCTCGCTCAGAAAAAAACAAAAACCCAGAGGGCTCAAGAATACACATCTAGTACAAGTCAAGGTTGTGGGATACGCGTGAGCATCGAAAGCTATAAGTTTGGTTTCAAAAAGACAGTGTCAACACTTTCAGTTACTCTCTCAAAGGTGCACACACACACACACACACACACACACACACTTTGTAACTCCAATTTCCCCGGCGACTTACTTAACCAATACATCATCCTGCCAGACTCCTGTTCCGACTAACATGCTTGCACGCAAACAGTGAAAAACACACACAGATCTGTACTCCACTGATAAGCCCGTCACTCTACCAGCTAAACGATTCAAATCCTATTTTTTTTCTCCGTCTCGCTGATAGACTCGCCTCGGCAAGCCAACCCCGATGGGGCAGTGAGAAAGAAGGTCTTTCACAAACGCAGGGGAGCGAGAGACGGAGAAGCGTTTAGGTTTTGTTTTGTTAGAGCTTTTAAAACCTGTTTTCTGTTTCAGAACCGGCAGGCAAGAGAGCAATTTCCTTCACAGCAGGAGCGACAGAATCCCCAAACCCAAACAATCAGGTTAGAATAAATAAAGTCAACTGCCGGAGTTTAGAGATCTCAACAAGCACATCCAAAACTCCACCCCTGGTGACCCAAGCTCATTCAGTATCAGAGATCTTGATATCTGGGTACCCAAGACAAACAGGCTAATGGCCCTGACCCATAGTTTAAGAAAGCCTGGTTACTGAAGCAAAGTAGAGGTACATTTCTTGAAGACTTGGTCCCAATTTAGAATTCTTCCATTGCATATTATCACCTTTCTAGACTGATTTAGGAAATGAAAAAAAGGACTAATGGTGAAATCCATCTTTCACTGCACAGGCAGGCCTGAATTCCAGCACTAAACTGTATCATTGTGATCCCTATTTTCAGCCCAAAGACATAATGTCTAATGTCATAACTTTTATTTTGAAAGGGGAAGCAGGGGAATTGAACCGAGAGGATGTGCAAGTGACTGGGTTTTTTGAGTAGATTTTGTGGCGCGCTCTGTAATATAGATGCTGTTGTATGGATGCTTGTTGTTTTGTGTGGACATCATCGCCAGTTAAATACTAATACTGCCTACAGCTGGATATACGTGTCCTCCATCATTCTTTGGGGCAAGAACACCCACAAACTTACACAAACCAAGGTGCACCCCACCAAGATGAGCAGCTTCCCAATAGGATTAAAAGGTGCTTGTGAGTCTCCGTCTCCTGAGCACTAAAACAAGCCGGGTTGTGACCTTTGGATAGGCAACGCAATGTGTTCCCTGACCTTTACCCTCTGTGTTCACATTGAGCAGCTTCTGTGTTCCCACTGCAAACGCCTCAGGAGGTCACCGCGGTCCTCTCAGGCCTACTGCTGCAGGTTTAAGCCGATTATAACACACTCATTTACTCACTTGACCACTCGCTGACCCCGGAGAACTTTCTAGGTTTGTTTGTCTTTAAGGCCAAACACTCCCACTAGCTTTTCTCTGGGAAGCTGTCAGACTCAGCGGTGCTGTCTACAAATACACAGGTACACTCACAAACAGTATGAGAAAAACACATGTGCACATACACACACGCGCATCCTCTCTCACACACAAACACACACACACACACACACACACATATATATATAAACTGGTGTCCTGTCCCACCTGGCTTCCTGTCTAGCTGAGCGATTGTGTCCTGACCTTGACGCTCACAGGAACCTCCTCCCCAAACAGCTGTTTCCACACGTGTCACACCACCCACTGTCCTCCAAACACAAGGAAGCAGAGACGCTGCACTGTAGTTCCCGTCTCAGAGCTCAGTTCACACACAATTTGTGCATATCACATCATGAATTTCAGATTCTGAACGGAGTGAATACGTCCCCGATAAACGCATTGGGAAAATGGCTTGAATAACACAAAATTGGCTCAAGCTTTCAGTGAGACATTTGGAAATATTAACTGTCGGAAGGGATCATTTTCCCCCTTTGATCGTTCTGGGAGTATAAATATGGAACAATATGACCTTGTTCGGAGTGGGGGAATTAGCCGTAAAGCACTGGTGACTGAGTGACTGTTTGATCCGTAACACACCCTTTGGGGAAACACTGTTTCTTCAGACAAAATTCATTAGGGTGACTTATTCCTGTGAAACTGAGAGGACAAGGCGGCGCGAGGATGGAAATACGTGTGTGTGTATATTACACAAAGCAAGCTGTCAAAATGGAGCATAAATCATGAGTCCGTCTACATGTGTGCCAGGCCTATGGCAACAAACCGCAGTTTATGTCAGGGGAAGGGGGCTAACACTGACTCTCGCGTACACACACAGGAGAAAGTGGCACCTTGTGTTTGAAGGCAACGTGTTTGTTTTTCGCCCCTTCTTTCTCTCTTTTGCCAACCCCCCTTTTCTTTTTCTGCTCTTTGCCTAGTTTCTCCTCGAAAGCCTGCAGATATGTAACTATGCGAAAGAAAACAGGCGGCAGGCCTTCGACTTTGGTTAGCATGGGGAGACATGCCAGAAAAACAAAGACCTCTGAACTGTGCAAACAGCACAGCAGAAAAGCTGCAGCCTGCAGGGACCACCCATGGAGGTGGCAAGTGAACAACCAAGAGCAGGACCAGCTTCTTGGATCAGGGTGCTACTAGATAAAGAGCAAAACACGGAGGGGTCTATGGATGGATAGAGAAGAGAGAGTCAGAAACAGATGTGCAGCAATAAGAGCGATGGATGAGAGATGAGAGATGAGGAGAGAACAGGGAAGGCACGTTCTGGAGATGTGTACCGTATAGAAGCAGATACCTGGAAGAAGAGAGGAAGGCGTGCATGTGGTCTCCTCCTCCTCCTCCTGCAATCCATCTCAGTAATGTGCCTCCGGACCGTCTGCAGGACCCAGTGACTCACCATCCACCCCACTTAACCAATTAGCACCCGCCTCAATTATCCTCCCGCAGCCTGCCGTGCGCGCGTGTGTGTGTCTGTTTGTGCGCGAGTGAGTGTGTGTTTATGTGTATGAGATGTGATACGGTGTGTGTCGGTCATGTACGTTTTCTCTCAAAGATTTCCTGCTATGACTAGCCGCTAGCAGCAGGCTTTTTTTTCTTCTCCCTGAGACAGACGAGTAAACATTATTGTTGGAGCTAAGGCCAGTAGCTTGTATAGGACAAGGTTGTGACTTCTGTCAGTTGTGTGC
>CABFOQ010004327.1:55485-80370 GCA_900660455.1 Gephyroberyx darwinii | reverse complement strand
AAATACATGTTTGAGATGGGGAGAGAGAGTCAGTAGATGGTGAAGAGATTTCTACCTCAATTCTACTGCGGTTTCTATAAGGTACAAATCTGCATATTTGTTGGCTGTCTGCGGCCTTGGAACAATAATCTGTTTTCTGTTACTCCACAACACAGCAGCTTGCTTCATATATAAAACAACATTTGAAGTATAAGAATGAGAAAGGTGGGAAAGGGATGAATCGTTTCCAATCAAACACCAAATGTCACAGGAAGTTCATCCGCAGCTTCATCGTGTGTAAAAATGGCAGCTGGAGGAGAGAGAGAGTTTATGAGGTTGGGCAAAGTCACTGTTTTAATTGGCTTGTCTGGTGAACAGCAGTACAAACTTTATGATCGCACAGTGAACAGGCCAAAATGGGCTATACAGATGAGATACTGCAAGCTTACGAGAGGGGGATGGTGCTAGTATGACTCTCCTGAGCAAAAAGGCTCATTGGAGATACAGGATGCAAGAATTGAATATGAATTTGATCTCTTTCAATCCAAAATTTCCAAGAGATACATGACATTGTTTGGTTTTTTTTTTACAATGTTATGGTTGTAGCACATAAGGGTTCGGTTTTGTTTTGCTGTAATACATGTGTCAGTCTCACTGCAGTCTGCTTGTGTAGCCTCCTTCTTACCAGAGAGAGGTTTCACGAAGGGAAAGTTTTCTCACTCTTAAAAGATTTTAAGCAGACAATAGACACCTAAGAGAGAGAGAGAGAGAGAGAGAGAGAGAGAGAGGGAAATCAAGACAGAGAGACAAGAAAAATGGAGATCTAAAGAGAAACAAGAGAATATGTTGAGATGACATCTGCCATTTGCAGACAGATTCCAGGGAGCCGAGCCCCAGAGGTACTGAGATGTCTTGGTGCCCAAAACTGTTCAAGAGATTTCTCCCAGTGATCTGTCCTGTGGTGACAGGAGACAAGCAGCTCATCCTTACCCTGATCTGATCTGCCAGTCCGACCTGCGATTTTGTGACTGCAAATCGGAGGATCGATGTTCATGGGTTTTCTGCACAGATAGTTTTGATTGAATTTATCAGATTCTCATAGAAATGCCAGATTGGATTCCACAGCCGAAACTTTGTTAAACATGAAGGTGCTGCTGGGCCAGACTCATATGATTGTGTCTGTCTAAGAGTCAGGAGATGAAACCGCATTTTCACTTGTGGCTAATGAACCGGATATAGTGGCATTAGTGTGTAATAAGTATCCACAATATAATCACTGTTGAATTTGGGGCACACTACGATATTCTGCAATACTCTGCATACTAGATGAGTTTTTATAAGCTGTAACCACATGGTGTTATGCATAGCTAAAATATTCAAAATGACACCTCAGCACTTGGTCCAACCTCTGGGGGTTTGGATTAATTTAATCTTGCAGAAAGTCATTCACATTCATTGCCTTGATTTGTGTATGAAGTATTCTAACATACTATATGTTATGTAACATGCATCATGCACCTAAAATTTTCCAACACCGTTGGAAAGATAACAGAGAAAGATGCGGAGCATAACAAGTCAGTGTTCATATTCAACGTCTGCGCTATGATTTCTATACCTTTTGAAGGTAATCCTCAGAACATTCTTTCCTCCCCTGAAAAATGCATGTTTTCCAGTCTTTGATTCTTGGTTGCCGGAAGCAGAATCCTGAGTCCCTGCTGAAACAGAAATTCTCCTCTCAGAAACTGCAACCAACAGTCAGCTACTGCAGAACAGTGACAAACACCCACCGTTTGAAGTGTACTTCAAATAAACTGGTGTCCACCAGAGCTTATCGTCTGACAGCTACACAATACCAATCATAATGCTTCAGTGCTCCAATCAGGGGCACACAAAATCAGGCACAAAGGTAAACCAAATGCATATATTCATCTTTTTTCTAGTTCAAAATCAGAATGCTCTTCCCTAGAGCCAGAACCTCATATGTTATATGTTTGTGTTACAGTTGAATTCCTATGCACTTCAGATGCAATACCCCAGAGCTGATCAGTGTCTGTGAATCCAGCTACATATGCCTTTCCTTCCTTCATTTCCTTCCCACCAACAAGCAATGCATAAAAACAACATTCGGTTGCAGTGTTAGAGGTTTGACGGTGTGAGCCACCTGTGATAGCTCCAAGTAAGCAAAATGAGTCAACTTGCTGAAACAAACAACCCTGTGAGGTTCGGTTTCCAGCTGCCCGTAGGATAGTCTTGGCTTATGCAATCTTTGGAGAACAGTAGAGGAAGAAAGCTAGGAGACATGGCTCTCTCTATAAGCTTGAAAATCCAAGACTCATGGAAGCTCAAAGGATGATTAACTAAGTATCTCAATTTTAAATAATCAATAGGTCATTTCCTCTTGCAAGGCTTTGTTGTTGCAAGGTGGAGGTAGGAAGCTACATTGATGGATTTTTTTCTTAGCTTAAACCAGACAGAAGCAGGCAGGCAGATGAGACTAATGCAAACATGGACTTTCACTGGACTGTAAGTAACATATGAGCAGGCCCATCTCTCTCATTTCTAATAAAAGTGGGTTGGTATGGCTCATCAGAGGATTACACCAAAAATCAATCTGATGTATCTTTCATTCAGTAAGGTGCAATATACTGCATTTATTTAATGATTTTCATATGACATAAAACAAATCCAGATAACTGCCATAAGACAATTATTTGCAGCTCTCACTGCGTTGAGGTGTTTGCAGTTGTTTGACAGAGGCAGAGACCACCAAGGTGCATGAATCAAAATAAACTGAAAAAATGAAATCATTCAGATACTCATGGAGAACCATAGACAAGATGTCAGACAAAGCTGTAGTGTGTAATGAGTTTCACCGGTAATAAAATGAACCATCATGGGGTATTTGTTGGTTTAAAGCATTGTCTATTCTCCAAGAGATGAAGAGTGTTGACAGAAGGGACATCTGTACATATATATGTAGTGTCAGTTGAACTCTGCAGTGTCTTCACTTACCAAAAAGTAATTATGTGTTCAGGATCAAGATCAAGGTTGCATAGTAGCCCTGTGGTTTTACAACTGGTTTGAAACACCTTCCATTAAATAGACTGGGCCGTTGTCTTGGCTAGACAGTAAAATTGTTCTGGCAGGACTGAAGGCTCTGCCTTCAGTCCTGCCATGGCAAACTGAACAATTTTGACTATCAGTTGAAGCAGCCGATCTTGGATGGTGAAGGAAGAAAGCTGATTGTAGCAAGGAGGTGCAGGATGAAGACACTCAGCTAGCGAAGGCCTCTGATTTGAGATAATGCCCCTTTAATGACAAGTCCAGTCAAGTAACTGAGTGACATGACCTCCTGAAATCCCAGGGAGTGCCAGCTGAGTGCTTTTGGCTGATAAAATACATCTGTCAAATTAACCTTTATAGCTATGACTTTGAACAAAAAATACTTTACATTGTAAGTGCTGAGCATTGATTCAAAAACAAGGCAGCATTTGAATTAGTAGACTCGGTAAGGACAATGTTCATGTTGGCCTTGATTGTAAACTTTTGTTTTACTAACTAAAATACATATAAAACTAGAAAATTAAATTAAGAACTAAGATAGATTGATAACCCGATAAAAATAATAACTATAGACAAATACTAATCCAAATAATCCTCATATCTCATACCTCATATATGTCTGTTTTTACTGTGCTTTTTGAGCTCCATCTTAAATCAACATTCTCCTTCAAGCTTTTTTTGCCACCCATGCAACCCGGCTTACTGGCACAACACTTGAATAAATTACACTCTCAACTGTAGCCATCATGGTTTCAGTTTGAGCAGGGAGCTGTAGAGAATACAGAGGGACGAAAATGGCAGTGTGATTCAGGTCAAATCTTCTTCCAGCTATTTAAGTCAATTACATCTCTCCATTATTTGTTCTTCCAAGTATTTGCCCTTGTACTGGCAATACGGAGGCAACAGTAATGTGTAGTTATTGGAAAAGTAACAGTAGCTGCAGCAGGAGAGAATATTACCACACTATTTCATCATTTTCACATAGCTATTCAGAAAAAGCTGACCTTTGCTGAACTCTGTGTTAATATTGTTAAAGCCCTAGTGTCTGAATCTCATCTGATCTATCCTGTAGTATTTTCATAACATCTTGAAAAATTCTTGGGACAAACAGAGTATTTAAGCAATAACCCACGACAGGCTGTGGTATATGGAATTCATATCACAGTTAAGGTGGTTATCTCCCCACCATGTTATTCCAACTCTATATTACCAGGGGCCAGTCCAGGGTATAGAGCTGAGGTGTGCCTGTGTGTCACAACATGTGCTTAGTTTAGGCACAACATCTGAATCATTAGTCTTTCTCCTTGTGGTATGGTAGGTGTCCATCGAGTGGTCTATTTCTAAAGCTACGGCACTTACAGAGGGTTTTTTATTGGAGAGGACATTGCTGCTCTGGGTCCTTCCTGGGTCTTTCATCCCTGAGGAGCTGGCAGGATTGGCAGTAGATTCTCTAGACACTCCAGTCTTTGTTACAGACACCAGGATGTTACTGCTGTTCTTCCCAAGTCTTTCCGAGGCGGCTGTAGCTCTGTTGTAGAGCAGGTTGTCCACTGATCACAAGGTTGGTGGTTTGATCCCCAGCTCCTCCTGTCCACACAAGACACTGAACCCCAAATTGCTCCCGATGGTTAGGCCAGTACCTTGCATGGTAGCTCACTGCCATCGGTGTGTGTGTGAGTGGGTGAATGAGAGGCATAAATTGTAAAGCGCTTTGGATAAAAGCACTATATAAATGCAGCCATTTACCATTCTTTCCAACTTTGATGAAGATTGCCTTAGATGACAAGAAAGTGAATCTCGGGTAATTTCTTGCCTTGGCTTCATTGCAAATGAATCTTGAGAAGACTGCAAAAGGTGGAAAGGCAGTGTGATACTCTTCTTTGTATTGTGAACCATTTCTCCTGTAACCCATACAGCTACTTTTCTGTATAGAGTTCCTATAAGGTTAATCCCACAAGTGTCTAGATAAACTAGTCCAGGTAAGTTACTTTGCTTCTTCGCAAGTTCGATCTCCAAGAGAAGGTTCACATTGTCTTTGCTGGAGATCTATTTTCTTGAACAGAGCATGTTCAATGGCCCTGGGGCTCCATTTTTCTTCAAGCCATTCCCACACCATATTAAGTCCTGCTGTGGCATCATGTACATGTACACAGCTAATCTTCTTTGTCTTCTTCTTCCTGCTCAGATGACTGAGGGCCTATGCACTAAACTAGAAGATCAAGTTCTTCTCTTGCTGATAATATTTCTGTAGGTAGTCATGAAACTTCTGCAGACCTGATGCTACCATTTCCTCGTATCTGGCATGATGTTCAGAGCCAAGGTGCACAATGACTCACAATACTACTTAAGTGGTTGTTTACAATCAGCAGTAATATTAGAGATGAGTGGAATGTATTCTGTGTATGACGTAGGTTGGCATAATTCAGAGCTGTAGCTCTCATAATATATCTACATGCGCTGTGTCAAGAGCGCCTCCGCTGATGTAAGAGCAAGGAGTGGTACCACACGTATTTGCTAGTACGATGAACAGGAAGAGAGAGGGGAAACTGGGATGTCAGCCTCATGTTAAGAATATCTTTCTTCCAGGCCAAAAGAAGCCTCCAAGACTGTGGCTTCCAGTGAAGCAGCAGCTGCAACTTTAAGACATGAAATTTCTCTGCAGCATATCGTGCCTTTTCTTTCATCATATCTGCTTCTTTTTCTGCAAAGGATACTTCAGCTTGTGCCCTAATAACTCCAGCAGTGACTGATGACCTGCTGGATTGCTCTGAAGATTTGGAGCTTGAGCATCGGGCATCTTTGTCCGCTGCAAATATGCCCTTTTCTTGTTCTGTCCTCACTTGACGTACCAAGCTAGACAATTAGCGCATGTACTGTATGGCCCAATAAAGACTTGAGGCTTCAATCAGTTGAAGTTTGTACTTGTGGTTTTCTTATTCTTCCCGGGCTGCTTAAGGGTAAGGGTAAATATTCATTTAAAGGGCAAGTATTCATTTAAATAATATGGCAAAGCAATTGTGTACATTATTACGTTATGTAATTATTACATATTTAAACAATACATAAACAGCTGTAAATATCAAAGATATGCACCAGAGGAGTTCATATGTACAAGATAATGCTTTCATTTCCTTTGACGTTTACTAAACATTTACTTTAAACCCTATGTAACCTAATTTAATTTATTTTAATTTATAAACCACATGGCTAACTAATGTAGAATTGCTCAGTGGGTAGATACTGAAGTAGGTAATTGTTCCAACCAAACTCACAATGAGCTTTAAAACAGCCAGCTAACCGGCTGGGGAAACTAGTTAGCCAAAATACACATAGCGAAATGCTAACTCAAGCATCTGGGCAAAAACAATTCAAAATGGCACAGCAGTTATGTTATCAACACAACTACTAGTACAGTACTACAGTACTTAAAACCACTTGCCATAATCACTAGCATATAAGACTACACTTGAAAATGATGAACAATACTCTTACACCAATATCACGATACTAAGATGGATGCCTTTGTGAGTGACTTTATATAGTTAAAATAACCGACCACTAGAGGGAGATAAACATCAGGGAATGATACCAGAATAGTATTGGATATGTTTGAATTCAGGAAGTGAATGATGGGTGACCATAAATAAAAATAAGAAACCAATTACAAAGGAATTCCAACGTAATGATCCATAAACTGTGAGATGTGTCATCCTGTTCTGAGGCAGCCACAGACGTCTTGTTTTAAAGGCTGGATTCATGACAGGTAAAACACTAATGTCCTAATGGCAGTGTCAAGGATTTAAAGCCATCAGGGGTAACCATCGCAAGTTTCGTAGTGACATGAATATCGATCCGGCAACACATACCTGCACACTCTTTCACTTAACTGTGATCTGGACAACCTTCACAGTAACCAAGTATTACACTACTTCTACTCTGTGCTTGGAGGCCTGACTCTATTAGGGAGTACCCCCAGCTATTTTTACTGTACGTTGAATCGTACTTATTTAGCTGGCAGGGGTTTGTTTTGCTGTCCTCCCCCACTGTCAGTGCAATGTTGTAATTATTGTGTAAATTCCCATTGTAGGGATTGAAGAGCTTTGCTGTTTTCATTTGCTGTTGAGATGAGTGCTAATTTTTTAAGGCGTGGAAGTCTCGGGTATCTAGCAGCGTGTCTTGATGGATCACAATTGTTTTTCACAAGGCTGTGGGTGGGTCACTGCTGTTTCCAAAGAGCTGAAAGAGAAGGAAGTGAGTATGCATCTACAGCATATATGATCCCTAGTCTCAGATTTTGCAATGCAGATGGCTTGTGTAAAGACCAAAACATTTCATTTTCAAAGAGTAAAATGGAATTGCATTAAATGAGTCCAATTGACAGCTTTGGCCCTCGTGGGAGTGTTTGGCCAGAGGTTGCACATAACTGTTGCTGTTCTCCAACATTTGGCAGATCTATAAAGCCGGAGATGTAGAGCCAGCAGCAGGAGCACAAACACGCCAGGGCCCTTTGACAGGTCATTGTCTGGTATACTCCAGTTCTTGCTGTCCGTCTCCATCCATCAGCTGTTGCCATGCCTCCCATGGCCTTCTCTTTTCTCTTCTGTATTGGCTGGCACCCATGGATGAGAGACATTCTTTTTAATTACACTCCCTGTTTTGTGACTATCTTTTCTCCCAGTGGACTCTTTGGAATACTGTCAGAGTAAGCCAGCTTCAGGCAAAAAGCATTTAAAGGAAGCCTCATGTGTTTGTATTTGTTGATTTATATGGTGTTGTTGATTAATTGCATATTTCACTTTCTTGGCTTGCTTTCTAGTTCCCCAAACTTCTCTCAATGGATACAGGAACACAAAAACAGGAGAGAAAAATCATCCCTTTACTGGCTACGTTACACACACAGAATAACCCATGTTAATGTAATTGGCCATACTCTGGTTAAAGTCTTGGTTGGGTTAAGCTGTTTACATGCACCTTTGATACCCTGAGTATCCCTCTTGCTATGAATAAACCAATCAACAAAATATCCTGTCTGTGGTTAATAGTCCATCAGTCCATCAAGTATGAAAATGCTGTCTGTGCAAAGAATAAAGCCTTTTTTCTTGGTTATGATTTTAGTTCATTTTCAGCCATGTTGGGTGAACAGCTAAAGGACTACAGCCTTTAGCACATGCATAATCCTTCAAGGGACAGATTAAGAATATAATGATTCTCTACAGGACAAAATATCACATGAAAAGGGAATTTAACTTTGACGTAACTAAATCACAATTACAGAGGCAGCTACGCAGGTGAGTCATATTAATTTGAATGATGATTAGAAGCTTGTGTCAACTTTAAAAGAGGTCTGACAATCACCAAAGCAGTTTTCAAAGCAGCATGACGCAAATAAGAGAGTTCTAAAGAGGCTAAATCATCAGCGCCCGAATTACAGGTGCATTGGTAACAAAAACTGCAAAATGATTTAATATGAGAACGGGAACAGTCTAGAGTCTAGAAAATCATGACCACATATGCCAAATATGAACAACCCACTGAGCAATTTAGACACACCTGAAAAAAAAACATAGCCTGCATGATATTTCCACAGGATGTGGGGCTTGAAAATCACCAGCAACTAATTGCACAAGCCTAAAAAAGGCCTAAAAGGGCATGTGGAGTGCAGAAAAAATAGGCAAGCCTACATTCTGCTCTAAGAATTCATCATTTGGACTGGTTATTATGAATTACTCCTGACACTTGAACCAGCAGAATGTTGTCTGCAGCAGGTGGTTTGTCTGATGGTGGTAGGTCACAGCTGGAGTGCACACCCATCAACAGCTTAACCCAGTCTATTGTTTTACCTCTTTGTTTCTACCTGTCCAATGTAAAGGCAGGTAATTTGGTTTGCACACAATGCTGAAGTCTGCTGCCCCTTGTAAGGTTTAATTCTGCTAATTGCAAATTGCCAGGCATGCTTTCCAATTTAAGATCACGTGCGATTCATCAATATATTTTTGTTCTGAAGAACAGAAATGGGGTCTTTTCTCTTACTCCATTTCTCCATTACTTCATTTCTTTCTGCCATTGTGTCATTTCACATTCAAATGAATAAGAGTATGGCGTCCAAATGTCAAAAATTGCTGCCTAAATATTTATGAAGCTCACTGTATTATAAAAGGTCTGATTTGCAACAGTAAAAAACAAATGGAAATGTACACCACCTATGAGGGACTCTATCTCAAACCTGAGCCGACAAACAAATGCCAGTACAAAGACATTTGAAGAATTAAAATGATTTCAAGGACCTGTTAACATAATGTGGGAAAGAGAAGGCCTGTTTTGAATACCTTATGTAAGAGTCACCCAGCACTGCCACTCCACAGATGGTCCAGGAGAGGTAGGCAGTTCCAGCAGCACATCTATTTCCACATAACAGCAGTAAGAGCTCTTATTCCTCTCAGCAAGCCCACACTCTGACAGGAGGTTTGATGAGCAGCAGCGAGGCCAGATACCATGATTAAAAATGGATGCTGATGCAGAGCAAGAGAATTTCAGCATGATGTTGCCGTAACACACTGATAAAAAATACAATAAAAAAAAACCTTGCTGTCTCTGGATGTGGTGCTCATTGACGGCTCATTGATTATGGTGAGTGAGCAGAGTGTGAGACGGCCCGGTCCCCACAGAAGATCTGCATGATTGATGTTTGTTTTACCAGGTTCTCATCCTCTGCTTGTCAACCAGTCAGCTCAGCAGGAAAAAAAAAGACACACACTGTACCTGATAAATGGGAACTCATTGAGATGCAATCTATAAAATATTGAACAGCTGTAGACTTGCATATATGACAGTATGAATAGGAAATCACTTTTCATTATCGGATGTTCCTACATGACGTTAGAGAGAAAGGACAGTTATAGTTTCCATGTCGCAAGCAATGTAAGAGGAGAAGAGAGATACAGCTAGGTTTGGCTGTTTCTGTATGCAGTCCTCACACTCTCACACAAACTTCTTCTGATTAGAGTAAAACATCAGAAAACTTTGTGCACTGCTGACTCAGACAAGCTTTATATTTCCAGAGATATTTCAATGTTTGAGGTGCTGGCCTCGAACAGGAAAAAAGTCACTAGACAGTGCCTCAGAAAAAGACACCTCCAAAAAACAATCCATTCTACTGGGTGCATACATTGTAATTTAAAATCTTTGCTATTTTCCCTGCGGGCGTTTTGATTGAATGTGTTGTGATGTGGGTTAATGCTCAGGAAATATGTGTGACAAATCCTGACCCACAACGCAACAGTAAGCCATGCCTCTCAGGCTAATACATTAACAAATGCACCCTGCTGGCACTGATTAACTGCTACGATAATGTGAATATTGAAGCAAATTGTGCTCTTTATCACTACATCAATTTCCTGTAAGATAGAGGAAGTAGAGTGAAAAGAAAATTTCATCAAAGTAAGTAAAAAGGCACAATAGCTAAGAACTTCAATTACACAGATTACCCAAATGTCCTATCTTGCCTGTCATTGTGTTCCGGTATTATCATCCTGTACACCCCGAGGCACAATTTAGTGGCATGGATGTCCAAAAAGATGATTAAATTTGTTATGTACTGAGGAAATACATTGAGACTAGAGACAAACTGAATAAGAATGACACAAGGACGGCTATAGTCGAGGTCTCCCACTGTCTGGTGGTCTCATTATTGTTCCAATGGAAGCTATTTCTGGTGATTCAGTTCCCATATTGATGCCCAAACAAAGCACACCGGTCTTCGGCCTTTAGGTCACTGAGGTGGTAACTAAGTTTTTGACGTGGTGAATAATTCAGGAGAGAAAGAGAAAGATGCTGCGCAGCTTGATAAGAGCTCTTGTACATTGGCATAGATGCTACGGGGTGTCAGTAGCTTATTAATGAAACACGGTTTTCATGAGATGAATATTGATGCCACTACGCTTCGAAGAAGACACTGTATCACATGATTGCAGCAGAACATGGAACCAAAGAACACGACTCACTGGCCGGATTTCTAATGGAATGAATGAGTTTTAATGTGGGGAATAGCTGAACGTTACTTGACCCTGGAGATAGATGTAATGAGGTAAAGACTGTGAGTGTGACCATAGAGAATTAGAGGTTTGGATCTTCTGAGTTGATCAGTTTATTACAATTTGGGCTTGGTTTTCAGAGAGTATTGTCACTAGAACGGTTTATTATCTATTGCCAGAGATTTTCACCAATTGATGATAGGCAGAGCTTTAGCTGGCGTTCTGTGTCTGATGATAATAGGCAGGATCTCTCCTTTTCTGTGCTGCCTCCAGGATAAGACAACCAAATATTCCCCCAAATATTTACTCATGTGGAATGATATGAATGTGCCTTACCTCAAAGTTGAGATGTTCCAAAATTTCTAAATGTCCTCCTCTAAGGGCAAAACTCCATAATTAATTTAACATTTTTGGAGGCTGTGGTGTATTTCAACCTTTATTTCCTGAGGGAAGATTTTTTGTTTTAGCAATCCCCCGCATTACACTCATTCAGCCTTCACGGATTGTTCAGTTAAGCCACAGTCTTCTTCTTTGCCACTGAGCAGTTGAGGTTAAGCCTAGATTTACCTTGCTCCAGGGCCTCTTTTTCAGAGAGCATACCTAATAACATTCTGGCACAGGACATATGCCACTACCTAGCCAACAAGGAATTCATCTCTGGCCATAGTTTGTTTTTTGTCATGATCTGTAAATGCCCTGCACTCTACTCTGTATCCACTTTACACCACTTTACACCTAGCTAGTACTTGCTAGGACCCCATTTTCCTCCAGAACAGCATGAATTCTTTGAGGCCAACTAGGTGCTGGAAACGGGCCACAGGGATTTTGGTCCTTTCTGACTCATAGTGTCACACAGTTGTGACACTCATGCTGCAAAGCACCCATCCCAGAAGTTTGGGTTGAGATCTGAAGACTGAACTAAAATCACCATTTTTTTACTCTTCAGTCGTCCATTTTTGGTGATTATGGGCTGACTTAAGCTTTATCGTCTTAGCTGGTAGTAGTGGAACCCAGCATGGTCTTCTGCTACTATAGTGCGAGGAAGTAGCTCAGTGATTTTGTAATTGTAGTGGTCAACATATTAAATATCTTGGTCAGCAATTCTCTTGGTTTCATCAACACTGTGCTGCCACAGCACTTTGGTGTTAACAGGTGGAGTTTTTAAAGTCAGCTTTGTTTCACTGTTGTCTTCATAGACTACTTACTTCATCATTCATTGACCAAATTAAATGCTAGCATGAGTAAACAAGCCAGTGCTGCTGGTTCCAGCAATTGAAAGGTCCATATGTTTTCTAAATTCATCAGTGCAACTTCTGCTGGCTGACAAAGACGTTCAAGATTCTTTCACTGAGAAAAGGTACAAGTAAGGTAATAAGGCAGTAACACTTTGTGAAACAAGCCTAAAGTCCAGTCCACGAGAGAACGTCTGGTGGGCAGCAGGAGGCGAGAGCATAGTGTTGGTAGCCAGCAGGATGCTGCACCTTTTCTGTTGTCTTGCTGGAGGAAGTCAAAGGAGAAATCTCACCAGAGAATCTCGAAGCTCTCTCCTTGAGAAGAGTTGAGAAGATTGAACAACAGTAATAAAAACATACCAATAAAATACCTAGTTTATTTATACTGAATACTATCAGTTTAATTATTAAAGGCTAACCTAAATACTTAATTCAGGCAATATTTTCTTTATACCTTAAAAAGCTCAGGTAATACAAATATGTGAAGTTCCCGTTCCTGTTTCTTTTTGTTCTTAATGAATATCACATACTTATAAAACACTTGAAAGAGTGCCATATCTTAAATAACATCTTTCATGTCTGTACATGTAGTAAACCTATGTTGCTATCTTAAAAAGCAATGGATAACACAGTACACAAGAGTAATAAACACATTGGGTCACAACTTGTTTTAAAGCTGTTTTTCATTAAAAGATATTGTCTTTTCAACCTAAATATTGCAGACCTAGATTTGCCCATACAGCCAGTCTCCCTACTATCTAAGATAGCAATACCAATTACTTTACCCCTGCATAGTGTTTCGCTATAGCAAGAAAAACGTACATATTTGCTGTTACTCAAATATGCTCCAATCCTCCGATCAGGCATGGCACTGGGATTTCACAACTGTATATGTCAAGTAGAAGTAAGAAGCATAACTTCTCCCTATCCCAATATCCCTCAAGGTATCTTCTCTAAAGGACAGCTCTAATGTCCTTTTGAATATTACATGAAGCCCTTAATGGAGGAGATGCTGATCCAGATCAATCTCCATGAATTTTTAGTTTGGGACATTCAAATATATAAGAAAATAGTATGTCTCTAAGACCAGGCATCATGTGGACTTGCCATGCTTTTGCTGTTACTACTTACAGTACATACAGCACCTAGTATGAAATCCATAGTGTGTGAAATGACCTCAACACTTCCACCTGAGTTAGGTTACTCTGTGGACTTCAATGGTCTACCCATTGTGTGGCGGTTGCAGTGAACCCAGCATGCACATATGAGTCATTTTCAGCGAAAATATTCCAGGAAACCCCCTAGGCACGTTAACACAGGGTTTACACCTAATTGATTTAACACACCCTGCACTCTAACACAGAGGTGTGAATGGACTTGAAGGACTTCATGCTCACTGGTTTAAAATTTCCTTCTGCCCAGGGAGAACTGAGCAGTCCTGCCACATCTTGATAAAGATTATTGGTGGCAGGAAATCATTTATCCCCTCCTCCATTTTCGATCAAGACATACTGGCGCTTTAAGTCCCAGAACAAGTGCATTAGAATTGAGAAGTAAGAGGTGATCTAATCTTATTTCGAATTATTTTTGGTTTGAACTGAAAACGGTGGGTCAAAGACGATTAACCCTTGAGAAACAAATTCATACTAATGATGACAAGTAGTAGATAATTCCCTTGAGGGTAAGACTGAACTGAAGATGTCTGATTACAAATTTCCGTTGTACTTTATTTTAAAGGGCAATAATACAGAGATAGAAAGGCCTTGTTTGTAGAAAGAAGGGTCTTTTCACACTTTCACGCCCTCCACCTTCTTCAAATCTATGCAAAGTCCCTCCAGATAAAAAACATCAATAGTATTCCTTGACCTCATACCACCTGGGCGCACTAAATCAGGCATGTTGCTGTGAAATCAATAGCTTTTAACATCACTATATTTCAAACCCATCTTCCCGGACGCTGGACCAGCATCAGCTTGTCAGAGCACATCTCTTTTTTTACAGTCAACACAGGGTGGAGAGAAAAGAGTTTGATTTTTCTTCTCCCCTCTCAAAAAAACTATGTGTAAATTATTAATGGTTTGTATTAAAGATGCAGGCCAGATCTCTCCAGGGAGCAAAGTTTTTCCTCTCGATGAAGAACTGACATCGGCCTAACAACAGTTTGCATTCTTCTCATCTGCTTCAGCTTGCAGAGCTCCAGTCAGCAGAGCTAGGCATGACTGCTCAGAGGCCTGGGCTGCTGATGGATGGCTTGGATAAACACTGTCAGCGGGCTAGCAGGCTACAGGCAACATCACTACTGCAAGTCTCTGACACAATGCTGTTGTTGCACAGCTTCGTTACGAACAGGTCAGCAGCATTGGACAAAAGGCTATGCTAATGGTTACTGAGGATTAAGGTGCAGATGTTGGATTTACAATGTCTTGGTTCCAATCCAGATCAAGACTTATATTGCATGTAACTCCTGTAACTCTAACTCAGGAAGGAAATAATTAGTTTTAAAGCTGTACTAGGCAAGATTTTAATGTAAAAATAGACCCATCTTATCAATCTAAATCACATATTGGGTAAATTGAGATGCCATAGATTCACTATATTTGCCCAAGTTATCTAATTTCAGGTGTTGGGTATTGTCACTGGTAGGAAATCCTCTTGGTGCAGAAGTTGCACATTGAAAGTTAAGAGTGAAATATAAAACTGCCTCCTAAACAGCAGCGAGTGAGCACTCTGTCCGGAGAAAGCTGGATTCACAATGGTTGAGCCTTGTATGAAAATATATTTCTTCACTATCTCGACACCACCAGTCACTGAGAAGAAGAAATTTAGGCCCAAGGAGTTTAGTCATGTCATGTGATATGATTTCTTGGTCATGAACTTTCAAAAATTCAAACAGAACTTGATGTTCCCCAAGTGGGACCAGGAGCTAACTGATAATCCACCTGAATCACAAAGTGGGGCTGCAGAAGAAAAGAGCATCCCATTCCCCCTGATTGAGATGATGTCGATTCACCTAATTTGCCCAGATAAGAAATTCTTACGTCGGGTATGGTAAAGTCAAGTCAAGTCAAGTCAAGTTTATTTATATAGCTCTTTATCACAAGACATGACCCAAAGGACTTTACAGAGATGAGCCTATACCGAGATTTAACCAGCCAACGATAAAACACAAAACAAGTTTAGAACAGAGGAAACAGAGGCAGAACACAAAACAAAACAGCTTGTTAAGACGGAAACAGGCCTTCCAAGCAATCTAACCTAACCTAACCTAACCTATCCTGACCTGACCAACACCACCAGCCTTAGACCCTCAAAGAAGACAAGGAAAAACTCCAAAGAAAACCTTATTAGGAAAGAAGAAATGGAAGTTCAGAGAGGGACCCCCCACCAGGACGGCTGAGTGTGCAATAGGTGTCGGAACAAATAAAATAATGGGTACAAACATAGAATATCAACAATGAGATAGGGAAAAACAAATAGGGTAGAGTGATGGGAAGCAATACATTAAAACTTGCAGCTTTTAAAAGCATAGGTGAAAAGAAGGATTTCATCTCTTCAACATCCTGTACTTTTATTTGAAGGCTATAATGGATGTTACTCATGTTTACCCTCGCCAGAAACAAGTGGAGGTTGTCTCACCACCTGATCTGTGATGTCATACTAATGCATTTCTCCAGAGGAGGGATGACTTCAGGACGATCTGGAAAAAAATAAAACGTGACTGGGACAATACCTTTGTTAGTTTTCTGAGCTTGAGGGGAATATCAATACCATGAAATAACATAACTTATTTGAATGCAAATGTCTTCATTCCTCATCACTCCAGCAGGTCTGGGCTGCACACCGTAACATATGACTTGACAGATTAGAGTCTTGCTTCACTGGCTTGGGAGAGTTTTTCACAGGGCTTCATTTGTGCCAGATCCCGCTGGAACAGGATCCAGCTCCTCTCAGTTCTGCTCCAACACTTATTTGTGAGGGTCTGCCATCTCTCGCACCAATGAAAATAATTAGCCTACTACTTTCAAAAACTCGTTCAGATGGCCAGTCTCACAGATTGTCCCCCACCCCTCCCCCAAAACTTCACACAGCACCGTTTGTTCATGTTCCCACTGACGGGACGTAGAAATTATAGGCATAAGTCGTTTCATCGTTGTCTCCGCATTTGGTGTGACGTTCATATAAAACATTACCATAAATTGGCATCAGGAAAGGAAAGATTTGCGTGTGTGCACGAGGCAAACATCAAAAGGCCTGCAGTATGAGACCTTATGCTCAACCCGTCTCAGGAGAAGAGCCATGCAGGTTGAGATGCAGCTGACAGCAAGTCTTCACAGGTTCTGCACTTTTACAACGCCGGTAGTACAACTGGGAGGGAGGAGGTGGGGGGTGTGGGGGTCCTGGCCTCTTGCTTCCTCTCTGGGTGTGTGCCCCGAGTGTGTGTGTGCCCCGACACACACACATACACACATTTTGACAATGTAACCTCTCTTTCTTCACCTATATCAAAGGTCTCATCATCTGGAGGTTGACTTTTGTTCTTGGCAGCGCAAAAAAAAAGAAAACTTTATGATGCTTATTTCCCCCTGGTTTTGTTTGACTCGGATTTTGTTGTGGGGGAAGTAAACTTGTTGTGTGTATTTCTATTTCTGGTTGCTTCTCCCTCATTTCTTTTTTTTTTTTGTGAGGGACACATTGTTTAAGAGGCCTTTCTTGGGCGTTTCTCCAGTTCATTTAATCAGAAATGCAGTCATTTGCTACAACCAAATGCTGTCTCGAGACAGAACAAATGGGAGAAAAAGAAATAAGAAAAAAAATGGTTGCATGGTCTGTTGCAATGTTCTAAAGTGTTTTTGATACTTCATGTGGCAGCTGGAGAGGACTCTCATCTTTGTTAAGACTGGTTGGTGTTTTAACCTTGCTTAAAACATATGGAGAGAAGAGGAAAGTTCACTCATGTTACTACGCTATTGCAAAAATGCAGAAAACATCACATAAAAGGGATCCTGTGTCCATATTGCCAGGAACGTGTTTTTTTTTCCAGAATAAATCAAAACCGATGTAGAGGAATTCTAACAAAATGCTGCCCTCTAGTGGAGAACCTCAAGAAGGACTCAGTTTTAGTGAATTTGCTCCACAGCCATAATTTGAAGAAAATGTCTTGTGAAGCTATTATAACAAAAACAAACTGCCAATGAGAGTTTACATAAATGCCCGTATTTACTCAAAGTCCACAGCATAATAACAATTCTATAAACAAATAAATATGTTCATTCATTACACTCAGAGACATTGTGCTGGAAATACAGGCAACAGGATGATGTCAGATTGCTTTCAGAACAATGTGGTCGACATTTGGCTTTGCAGAAGTATGATCCAAAATATACAACAATCACTACATTGTAATAGGATTAAAATATAATGTGGTGATGTAACACCTTATGTACAAAAGCGTTCTGCTACTGTAACAGTACGCAATGTTGTAGGTAGTAAAACAAACCTAACCTGCCATTGAACTGTTTATATTTTTGCAAATCTGTGCTTTCTGACTCGTTTCCTCACTGGCTACAGCTACAATAGAGGCTTTTCACTTGCGTCACAAATCTCCTAGCAACTACATCTGACGCCATCATGGAGGACCACTGGAGAATTTACTGTGCGTGAATAATATCTAAATATATAACAACTGGGCAGGAAAGAGAGAGATACCTGGAAAAGATTGTTGTGTTGTGGGTGTAGGCCAATTCAATAATATTACAACTAAAAGTGAATAGTCGGATAAGATTTGATTTCCTATTTAGGTTACTGTGGCACAGTAAACTGTCTAGTCTTTAGCCCCTTTCCTCTCATTTCTCAGCCCAAATACGGGATTCCAGATCCCACACCTTTCAGTCTAACTATTCTTGCTTAGAAGGGTTCCTCTATTATGGATTTCTTTATTTGTTGAGGTGGATTCTGAAGGTTTTCAAGCTGAAATGAAAAAAATAGCTATATAATTTGTCCCTTTGTGACCTGAGGATAATGCAACATCCACACCATGTGTTAAAAAATGTAATTTCTACTTCCATTATTTCACCATTGTAGGAAAAGGACAATTGGAAAATGGGATCCAAAAATCCCATCCGTAATGAATCCGAAAACCCCAAAATGACGACAACACTTGAGAGGACTACGCAATTGGAGTTAAAAGGCGTCACTTCAGTTAACCTGAACAAACAGTTGGTTTTTGGCATTGTTACCGAGCTAACTAGCCAGCAGGGTAATTTAGCAAAGCAAGTGATGTTAGGAGAGGAGACAACGAGACTGACCTGCTAACAAGCTAACTTTATCTAAAGACAAAATCAGTCTAATGAATTCTGTTGAGACAGCCAAGTCGTACGTTTAGAAATGCAAAAAACAGTTCTTGCCCAAGAGCTGAGGACCTCCAATATGGCCGCCATCACCTGAAAGCTCTCTAAAATACTAACTTTCGTTCAACCGCTTCATTTTAGTACTATAGCTGGTAAAAGACATCGGTTTGACCTTCTAGCAGCGCTCTATATGCTTTAGCACCAACACCGGTTAAAGTGCCAGGAGAAGGAAGAGGAGATTAGGGAGTTTAGGAAGATTACGAGTCTGAGCCCGAGTCTTCATCTGTGGAGTCTTGTTCGTCAGCAGACTCTGTGAGGGCGGGGTAGGGACGAGGTTGGTCCAGGTTGACATAGGTGACCTTCAGGCTGATGTAGTGCTCTCCCTCCAGACCCGACAGGATGGTGAGGACGGCCGACACCAACGTAGCGAAGCTGGGCCTCAACTCTGGGTCAGGATCCCAGCACTGGAGCATGATGGTATACCTGGAGAACGTGGAGAGATCCCAAGTCTGAGCAAAGAGGGAATGTCCACTTTACAATATTAGTGGTTTTAGGTCAACCGATGTGTTGTCAGGTATTTTTTATTTCACCTGCATGAGGTGTCATTGCTTTTCTTGTGTTGATTTCCTGCATTTTATCATTTTTAGATGTGCAAACAAATAACCCCTAAAACCTAATCATGGCTCACAATGAGTTATCTGTGTGAGATGTAACGACTACAGTTTTTTTCCACATAGAACATGTCTCGTTTTTTATTTCTACAGTCCCTGTCTGAATGGTTGATCTATTCTCCAACACTCTGTAAGTCACTGAGCTAACAGACTGTGGGATTTATCATTAAAAAACACAGGAAAAACATGTTGACTTTCCCTTGTAATCTCACACTAGTGTGTGTGTGTGTGTGTACTGGTGTCTTTGTGTCCCAGAGAATGTGTGTGTGTGTGTATAGTGATCTTTGAGGTTAACTCCCAAACCGCATTGCTTAACCACGTTGGGATATGTGGTTAAATAGTGGACAATTCCCGGGCAGAGTGACCACCCTGTCCCTTGTAGTTACTGCCACCTTTTCTCCTAAACATTAGTGTGGAGTATTACTAAACAGTCCTGAAGTATGAAGTTCTGGTTCTGGTATAACTACTGTGAACTAATCGGCAGGAATAGGGATTCAATTATTCCTAGGAATGCAAGGCACTTGGAGTGAGCCAAGAAACTGAACTATGCCATCCTATCATTACCACTACTTACAATGGGCCAGGACAGTACTGTGGCTGGGGAAGCCTCCTGCCCTTCAGTAAGTAATGTGTAATGTCATAAGGGTCCACCTCTGGGTAGGGGCTAGCTCCTCTGGTCAGCATCTCCCACATCAGCACACCAAAGGACCACTGCATTGGAAATGGCAGAAGAACATAAGAACATAAACACACTGTACTCCCAGTGGCTTTTAACTGGCATGCCCCGTATGGGCCCGGGTGCACTTTGTGATTTTGTGCAAATTGAAAGAAAATCAACATCATCAAACAACTTTACAAACCAAATTATTCTCATATATTCTCAGAATTAAGACCATATTTCCCATAAACCCCACCGCTTCCTGTCGCAAAGAAGATGTTGCTATTTGTCCCCCTCCCTGGCGTCGCTTTTTGTTTTCAAGAGCAAAAAGCAGATGGTCTCCTGGACAGTAACTATGCTAACGTCTCAAAATGAATGTAGTAATGATTTATCGATTACTGTTCAAATATTAGAGCCTAGAATGAAGCATAATCCTACATGCAACAAAAACACATCATCATACATGTTCACACAATGCATTCCTTCGGTGTCCATCTTCATTATACTAGAATAGATCTTCCTTCACTCACCACGTCTGACTTGGAAGTGAATTTCTGTGTCTGCAGACTCTCGATAGCCATCCACTTGACGGGCAGCTTAGCCTTCCTGTGGTCCTGAACACTGTAGTACTCCTTGTCGAAAACATCTCTGGCCATGCCAAAGTCCGCCACCTTGACTGTGTATGACTCATCCAGCCTAGGGACACAATAAAGTAAAGAGGTGGCTGTGGTAGATATTTTTTCACAGGAAATATTGGAAGTATTGCATGCATAATACATGTGCAAATGGATTACAACCCAAACCAATTTAGTTTCCTGTAAAATCTCCCTACGTCAAATCAAAGAGGCATTTGGGCCCAAAGGCAGGGAAAAAATAGCCGATTTCTCTGCATCTCTCTATGCAGTGACTCACATGCAGTTGCGTGCTGCAAGGTCTCTATGCACAAACTTCTTCTGAGCCAAATACTCCATTCCTTTGGCAACCTGCAGCCCAAAGCCAATCAGATCCTTCACAGTGGGGTTCTAAAAACAAATTCCACAAAAACATGACAAATCTGCTGGATTAGAACCATGGGAAATGTTGTAAATAGTATGCTAGGTATCAGGGAGATGGTTGTGCATACATTCATCATCAAATTATGAACTTTCACTGTTTTAATGTCTCAGTCTCACCCTCTTCTCACAGCGTATGAAGTGCCGCAGGTCCCCATGCTTCATGTAAGGCAGCACCACTAGGGGGAGCCCTTCCTGAGGCAGAAGGATGCCCAGCAGAGACAGCACATTGCTGTGATGGAAACCCTTCATTATGATACCCTCCTTCAGAAACTGTTCCACCTCCTCTACATCCGTTATTCCTGGGATTATATACACACACACACACACACACACACACATAGAGAGAGAGAGAAAAAGAGTGACACATTTATACACATACGTAAAAGTAATAATCCATTTTCATATAAATACATGTCTATTGTCAGTTAATATAAAACAATAGTGATTCAATCTATACCCAGATCATTAAACACCAGCCAGGTCTTTCCCTTTATCACACAGGAAGTGATACATTTTACGTTTCTAGCAACAGCAACAATGTTTTGTTTTGAATAAACAGAAGAGGAACTGGGTAGCTAGCATGAGCAGCAATAGCTACCATGGCTGAACAGACAAAGAAAAGAGCGCCACCTACAGAAACTCAAACTTCATCAACAGAAAATTCAAGGAAAAAGACGTCACTGTACTGGACACAGTTTGATTGACAGGTGATCTCTGGGAAGTGCAGCGCAGAAACACCACAGCACTGATCATGAATTCAAGGATTACCACTTAAATAACCAGGCCAGCTACTGATGATGTTACCTACTGTATTGTACAGCACGTATGGTTTGACCCAAATGATAGTCATTTCCTACAGAAATCAATAAAGTATCTCACATTTACAGTACCTACTGCAACTGATCACATGTAGTCTAGCAATCTCTACACTTAGATACAACTGTCCCCTGAGGCATTTGAAATCATCAGTCAGGAAGGACATACTACTCACTGTTCAATGACTTTACAGCGCAGTGGATTTCTCTGTTGTTATGGTCTGTGAAGTAGCCATGATAGACAGTGCCAAAATGACCTGGGTGAAGAGAGAAAGGCAGAGAAAGGAAAGGATTACTGCAGTTTCTCCAAAATATCACAGTTTATCCTTTGCCTATCCTAAATAGGTAAGCAACATGCAAGACAACATATGCATTTGTTAGCGTCACATACAGACGGTGGTGTTCTTTACCCTTCCCTATGATCCGGTGGTGCTGGACGACGAGCATCTCAGCTGGAATGAGAACGTCCTTCACCTCCTCCAGAAGCTCAGGCCTAAAACTGGAGATGGAGATCTTCTCTGGGGGCATGAGAGGAGTGAGGGTAGGGTCCATGCTGCCTGCAGCGTAGGCCAGGCTGGGAAACACCACCGGCCCCGCCAGTGGGGTGGAGGGACCCAGGGATACGACTAGTAAGAGCCAGGGGGAGGAGGGTTACTTGGGGTGTATTTACATGAAGCGATTTACACCCCTATTAGTGGATGAGGAAGTTAAGGGTCTATTTCTGTGCATCGTAAAAACAAATAAGCAATAAATTACTATAGCGAGGTATCTGATATGTGTGCATAGCTAGTATGTCACCTCTCCTGTAGTCCCCAACAGGCGACAGCTCCACGCTGCTGGTACCAGAGCGGTTAGTACTATGGGCCAAGCGGGTCTCTATCAGGGAGGCTGAAAAACATTTCGCAACACTTTTTCAATCATCAACCACAGAATAATAACACATGTATGTCCTGTCCTAGGGATGTTCTAGTTGACAGAGTTGTGTAATCCCAAATTCCCAACAGCCATAGCAGGTTGCGGTAGTATAAACAGGTCTGGTCAATGTCCAGACAAGAGAGGAGCCCACCTTTCTTCTTTTTCCTCAAGTGTTTCATGACAACGAAGGCCAGCACAGCTCCGGCCACCAGTGCCGCCAGGATGCCCAGGACTATTCCTACCATGTAGTGGCTGCTGACCCTCACCACTGTGCCAACGTTGTGGACCTGCCCGTTGATGGAAATCTAGAGGAGAGAGTCCATCATAAACAATTAGTGCCATTAATATTGCAAATCTGACCCATTTTCTTACAACCCTCCCGTTAGGAGGGTATCAGTTATACTGTTTGTGGCCGTTTATATAAGAGTGACTGTGTTGGGTGTCATTTACGCTAGCAAGGAATACCGTTTCTACTTGGTGTCACACTTACATGACTGTGAAGCCGTGAGCCCTGCATATGAAATCATGATAGTTAAAATTGAGCTCCTGCATTGCACCGACGATAGTATTTAAACCTGATGCTAAGCCAGTCTCTTCTATTACATTACACAGAGCCCCATCAAAGTAACTCCACACACACCACAGTAACCCCAAGCTAGTGAGCTGGGCTCATCCATATCACCAGTGTGACGGATTTGATCAGTTCAGGGTTGCTTCTTCCACACAGGGATGCCCTTTTCTATCCAGCGCGTGAAAGCATGGTCGATGGTGGGCTACTGAGTAAAGGACTACACCGACTTTTGGGGAAATTGGCTCGTTGGCCAATTTTTCTTTTAGATGTTACCATTGTAATACCACCAAAATCATGTCTTGTGTCTGTGGTAGATATCTCTGTCCTGTCCACATGCTAATACAGTTGGTTTTGTGTTTGTGGGTTTTTTTCTGCCAATCCTCACATAAGTTGGTGCAGAACAAAGCTAGCTAGCTATCTGTCAACATGCAGAAGACATGGGGCCCTGAGTGGGATGATCTGGGTATGTCTGTCAGTTAATCATCATCTGAACCTCCAGCCTGACTGACCTTCACTGGCAGTCCTTCACTGGGAATGGTCATGTTTTTGGGGATCCTGCAGGTAATCTCATTGTCCAGGACTTTGGCATCACAGTCGACGCCTGCCACAGTCATAATGATGGTCATACAGGAGCTCACAAGGTTCAACTTTTGATGCTGTGTACAGAGAGAGAAAGTTGAATGAATAATAGTCATTTAAAAATCTACAATAAATGTCACAAATCCAAATCCAGCTGATTTTGTTTCATCACACAATACGAGGCGTTCAAACGCAAATACCCCGACGGCCCTTACATGCAGTGACACTTCATCAAACCCAGGGTACAAGCTTAGCACATGTCCCTCTGTTTCAAAAGGTATAGGCTCGCCGTAGGGGTGGTAGGAGAACTCTCCGTTCCACAGTCCGACAGCTCCATCCATGTCGAAGGAGAGCTGTCCCTCCTCCGTCTCGTCCCTGGGGAAAGCAGGGGTAATACACTCCATCCTCATGGGCAAGGACTTGCCTTTGCACTCCTGGGACAAAATAAAAAGAGTAATCATACCGCTAACTGCATACAGTTACGGTAAAGATGATTGTGTGTATGTGGCATCCAGTGTGTGAAACTGGAGGGAAAATCAAGTAATCCTTAAAATTGTAAATTGATAGAAATGAATGTATTTGATCTACAATGAGAATGAACTTTATACCCTCGTCACAGGCTTCAGGTGGCTTTCGTTGGGTTTAAAGCGGATGATGGTCCGGTAAACAGAATCCAGGTTCCTCCCTTCAATCACAATCTTTGACCCCCTGAAGTTCACAAACAAAGACAAATGTGAAGGATTTTCATATTTCAAACATTTTCATGATGTCGGGACAGGCTGCAGAAAAAAATCGAATCAAAAATTCCCATTACATTTAAATCTATTACGTGAGAAAGAATATGGCATGGAGAGAGGATCACTTACTATCTATCCAATTATGTATATATCTGTCCTGTGTGTGTGTGTGTGTGTGTGTGTGTGTGTGTGTGTGTGTGTGAGGTGTGATGGATGTCCCACTGGCCTACCTG
>CABFOQ010004327.1:31078-55465 GCA_900660455.1 Gephyroberyx darwinii | reverse complement strand
TACCTGTCAAAGCTGCAATCTGGCAGGACTGCTGTAACCTCTGGGTTCTCTTTGTAGTAAAACACCTTGGTGGTGATGACGGGAGACTTGTCGATGAAGACACTGAGAGGAACATCCCTCACCTCTGAGATGGGCTGAGACAGACAGATGATGGAGGACACATTGCCTTTCGGGGGTGTGACCCTGCAGAGAGACAGTGGATTCATTTCAGATAGCAGTCCAAACAGTAGTCCAAAAAACATCAAACTTATAAATCTTTATTGTCTGTGCTGTAAAGTGCATGAGTTGTACTTGTTTAACTTCCATAGAAAATAACACTGAACAGGTCTAAAGGACAGTCTTTGGATGTCAAGACCTTGGTAGGAGTTAGCATGCTGTTTCTCATGCTATAATTATTCTCCACATGATGGAACAAGTACGGTTAACAGGCAATGCAAACAACCCCTAATAACAAAAGTGCAAATAGTTATTTTGAACAAGGATTGGAGCAAGGTCAACAAGGTCAGTGAGATTTTCAGGCTGAAAACAGTAGAGGAGAGGCAGCACCTCTTTATAGGACAGGGCTCATCATTGAGTGTGACCTTCCTGGTTTTGCCAGCATCCAAGTGGGGCCCAGTCACAGTGATGAGCGTGCCTCCGACACGAGGCCCATAGTTGGGCTGGATCTCCGTGATGTTGGGAATCTGGAGGGACAGTTTATCAAGATATTTAGGTAAAACAATGTTTAGCTGATGTGTTGTCAATGCATTTTGTTAATATGTGGTGGTCATAAGCAAGAGTAGCGAGTCAATATTGGAATAAGGAATGTTGCACTCAACAAATGTCTGCCTTAACAAGTCGTTTAATTCCTATTGAGTCCTAGCAGGTTATTTTTCTTCAATCAATCTGCCATTGGGGTTAGAAATTTCATTTCTCCATGTTGTTTCATCTGTTTTTTAAATCACAATAATGTCAAACAAGTTGATTTACATGGTAAACCTAAAGGATTAAAGGATTAAATAGCTTGTTAAGATGTGTGTAATGCTGCAATGAGGAAGGAAGTTGAGGAATAGCCAAGATTACCACAAATGTGAACCCTGGCATCTCTGCCTTCCCATCAATAGAGTAGCGTCCCTCCACCTTGCCCTCGTGCACTTCCACTGTAACGTTGACAGGTTTGGACAGCCCGATGGCCCCAGAGCGAATCTTACACACCAGGCTGAGGAGCAGCACAACAAAACAGTCATCAGCATGTCAGTGGCAAACTACTATCACTGCAACACCAGCCACAATGGGATTTCAAGGCAAATCAACAGTCTGGCACCTAAACAGCATTAAGAGAGCGTTTCTTCTGCTCAACGGATTACCAGCTACTGAAGCTTTCGACTTAAATCAACTGCTTTTGAATGAGATCACCCCTACTAGAATGAGCCCTTCTCTGAGTTCATTAAAGGAAAAAGCCACCCTTAAAAAAAAGCCATTGGCAATGTACTTTGGACTTCCGGGCCCATTTTGTTGTTTGGTTGCTTATTCCCTTGGATAACTGGCCAAACATAGATATCAAAGAGCAAGTGCTTCTTTCTAGACCCACCATTTTGCACTTTTCTGGGGGTTGTTTAAAGGCATTCTGGGAAATGTAGGAAATCCCTAACCAAAGTACAAGTGGATTTTGCCTTTAAATCACGACAGTCTGTACCTAAAACAGAGTTAGTGCTGCATTGATACTCACTGTGTGTTGTTGCTCTTGAGCGGCAGCACAGCACAGGCTGTCAGTCCTAGTCGGACCTGGTGGGTTCTGGAGGTGATAGTGGGTCTTAAGGGGGACTGGAACTCCCAGCCACACACAGTTAGCTCTGTTTGGCCATCAGGGGGCGCCGTCCGAGGGAAGAACTATGTCAGTAAACCAGAAATTAGAGCTGTTTTAAACTGAAATGCTACTAATAGTTACACAAGAGGATATGTGTATATTACAAGATTCAGCTGAGACACTGTGACAGTTCATAAACAGCAAAGAAGGTATTTAGTGAAATGCATTTTGGGAGCACAACACATGATCTATAGTGATAACCCTGTTGAGGTATACAGAGCAATCCCAAGGATTACTGAGTCTACTCACCCCAGTGATGCCGGGGGGGCAGGACTCGTTCCTCCAGAGACTGTGACACTCACTCTCCCAGGAGCACTCTCCAGAGCACCAGCCACAGCCCATGAACTTAGGGGCTGTCAGACACATGGCACAGGTCAGGAAGTGTTGACAGCCCGGCCCTCGCTGGGGCACCTGAATCATCTGAAACCAACACAGAGCATGTAACATACTCCAGGTTATTGCCAGTTCACCATGCCAGGTGCCCTATTGTGCCCTGTGGTATTTCACACCTTAATATAATATGGCTTTGGATACATGCCTCCAAACAAAAGTAATTTCATGTTCATTCTTCCTTTTTAGCCACTTATTCATTTTCACAGTCACAGGGGGCTTGAGCCCATCCCAGCATACATTGAGCAGAAGGCAGGGACTCACCAGCCCATCACAGGGCAAACACATAGACAGACACTCAGTCACACCTATGTGCAATTTAGAGTCTGTAACGTACCTTGCATGTCTTTGGACTGTGGGAGGAAACCCCGTAAACAACATGCAATCCATGCAGAACAGGCAAGGAATCCAACCCTGGTCCTTCTTGCTGTGAAGCAACAGTGCTAACCACTGAGCCATCGTGCCACCCCATAATATCATCTCAGCTTCACAAAAAACTAAAACTGATCTGAAAACAATCTTTCAGATCACATTTAGAAATGTGACAGCTCCATACCTTGTCTCCCACCACAAAGAGAAGATACTCTGATGAGTACACAGCAGCAATGGAGGACACCCTCTGGTTCTCTACCAAAGAGTAATTGGCAAAGATAATAGGACTGGATCTTGTTAACACGAGCTGTCAACACAGACACAACAGATGATCATTAATACTGGATCGTGCACAACAGTCAAGCAAGGATAACAACAAAAAATGACAACAAAGCATGAGATTGCTGAAGAAATTCTCTTCCTGTGTACCTGCAGCAGGCGTCCAGTGGAGGTGCCGATATGGGCCACAGTCTTGTTCTCTATGGTGGTGACCAGCAGAGAGGTGAGCAGGACATCTCTCATCTGCCTGTTGAACAGGTCCACTCTGTAGTAGGGCTTTGACACCATAGTGGGCTGGTCCCTGCATGTGGCGTTGTTCTCCATGCTCTAGTACCAAGGGCAAAGGCAGCATATTATATGAAAAGGAAATAGTAAGACTTGGTCGAGGAAACACAATATTCTTATACTTTTTAGACTGGATTGTCCGATATTATATGGTTAGTTTTTCAGATACAGTAAAAACATAAAGAACAGTGGCAGGAATGAGTATGACCCAAGAAGCCACCACGCGCCCTCAGATCACAGGATGCTGGCTACCTGTCAATCCCAGCAGTCAAAAGGAAAACTTACAGAGCCTTTTCTTACTGGGCTCCCTATCTCTGGAACAGTCTGCCTGCCTCAATCAGTCAAGGTTAAAAACCTATTTATTCTCTTTATCATTTGACCAAACATAGCCTTGAGGGAGTGGCTCAGTCTCTTCTCAGAGTGAGGCTAGAGCAGTTAGCTCAACCTAGCTCAGGGTCCTGCTGGTCTACCTGCTCCTGTCCACTGATGCCGATCATGTGTTTGTCTGTGTGAGTGAGAGTACATGAATGAGTATACATGTGTGTATGAGTGTATGTGGGTGTGTCTCCTATCTGTTTCCAGGCTGCAGCTGGGCAGTGTTGGCATATGCGTGGTCCCCCAGGCCTAAGACCCAGTCCTAGGATGACGCTGACTGAGCTGCTGTTTCCTGTGATGTTTCCTGTGATGCCCCACATCCAGATTTACAAATAAACTATTATGTACTCTGTAGACTCTGCTTGCCCAAACTCGTCATCTATTGTAAGCCCGACTGTCCTGGTAGGCGGATCCCTCTCTGAGTAGCCCCTCTCGAGGTTTCTTCCAATTTTTATCATGTCATCAAAGATGGAAAGATTACCATGTTTGAGCAATCACTCATCTATTAATTGTAATGTACAGATCAGGCCATTGACAAATGACCTATGACAGAATGATAGCCTTGTAGCTATAGATACAGAGCAGGGTGGAGCATTGTTTATTTAAAGGCTTCACTGTACATGGCTTACAGTGATGGTTTTGAGGCAAAACTGTGAAACTAAAGAAGTGGCACTTTACAAGATTAGTGTGCTCTTAGTACTGTGCTATGACTCAATTTAAGACAAACCTATATAAAAGATCTTCATGTGAGATGTTTGAAGAGAGAGAGAGAGAGAAATATAACAAGAAACTGGGAAAGCAGCTTTTCTCAAATAAAGTGAGCAGTGAAAAAATATTGATATGAGTCCTTCATCCAATCTCATGACGCACTCCTAATGTTTAAGGAAACAAAACAAAGAGCATTACTATTGACTGGTGTCACTCAGCTCATCCCCAAGAGGAGCATACAACATTGGCACTAATTATTTTTCCTGACTACGCCTCAATTGTCCCTGACCTTACAAGCTAAAGGTCAACTACTGCAATTTATCTCTCTTGACAAGAACCGGGTGAAGAAAAATAACAGACTGAAGTTCAGAAGGTCAAGAGACCCATTTAAGTGGCAAGAAATAACAAGCCTCCTGAGTGTAAAACAGCAAAATTGTATAACAATAACAATAATAGCAAGTTATTATAAAGATGAGATGATACACACCTCACCAATTTGAGTAAAATCGTTCATATTTCACTGAGAGCCCATTGGAGCATTTTGCCTCAATACTCGGGAGAGGTTAGCTTAGTCATGTGTTTTTGCTTTGCTTGCCAACTGACACTGATGGCCAAAAGTTGACTGCATCACGTCGGTTTGTAGGTTTCCATGGTTTCTAAACATGTCGGATGAAAGTGCGGCAACAGAGGGCATTGGGACAGACAGTGTGACATAGATCATATTTGTCATTCAATTCAATGACCCAATGATACCTAAAAAAATTGGCATACTCAGAGCAGACAAACATATTATATGTGATGTTATTGGCAGCACTTGTGTTTGAGCTGCCAGGAAGAACCAGGATTTCAGATTCTTGGACTCAACAGGTTGCTCAACATTCAGACTAGCAGCCAAGGGCAACACAACAGAAGACGTCTCAGGAGAATCCCAGAGTTCACTAGTCCAGGTGGAAACTGTATCTCCTAAGGCATACATAGGACAGAACATCCTTCACCAAAACCTGTAAAACTATTCATTTTAACCAATTCCAGTCTTTCACCAGACGTAAACAACATAATGAGCCATGAGAATAAGAGACGCTACTATCTCTAGCCTACGTAAATATTTATGGGATAGGTCATTGTTACCAAAAGATCCATTTAGATTATCTTTCCCTTAAACAACTGACATCATTTCACAATATTGTTTCTGGCAAGGATACTGGATCTATTTTAAAACAACAAGTTCCCAAAATTCATGTTTGACATCGTAGTTCTATAAATCCAATAACAATGATTTCTCAATACAGGGAGTTTATGGGTCTCATACTTTCCTGGTAATTGTATGACTTTTCAAACTGGCCATCATCTACGTTCAGGAAATATGGGATTAGGCAGCCTTAGTCCCCTCCCTACCCTCAACCCTCCCCCTTGCAGTCAGCAGCCAAGGACTTACATGAAAAAACAATCTGTGGAAAATATGCATGGTATCTGAAAATATATTGCGGTTTTCCAAGAGAATTAATGCTTCACAAGTAACCAGTGCATCTTAAAATACATATCCAACTGAACAATTGACCTTAAAAGGTTATTGAAAATCACGTCATAGCAGTGTTTACTGCACCTTGATAAGATAATATTAAATTTGTTCCCACAGAAATGAGACATACTAAATTTGACAATGTTAAAAATACCCTCCTCCTGTGTGACCTGAGAGATTCACTCAATTGATGGAGAAAAGTCATAAAGCTAGCTAGCTTCACTCCCAGTTGGCCTCCATCCAATATCCAACTTTTTTCCATATTGTTTTCCCATCAAAAAAGGACTTTGTATGCAGTGGTTGTTCTCCTGGATTTAGCATTGAGTGTACAGCGAATGTTGATGCAACTGGTTCCAGATCCATTCCTAGGCCTGCTGGGATGGAAATGACCTCAACAGTATTTTGAAGACACTTTCTTATTAACCACAAAAGAGTGTGTGAATCTTGCAATTTCCGGGCATGTCATCTGGAAGATCTTATATCTTAAGATGAAGAGCGATGTGTGTGAGTGATCACCCCAGGTCAAACAGCGGAGAAAACTATGGGACAAACTCAATCTCAGAGCTAGGCCTTGGAATGACTGGACAGATTTAAGCAGTGATTCTAGTTTGTGTCCACTACACCCTTTAATCTTGCCTGCTGGTGCACATCAAGTGTCATTTCAGTTATGCATATTATGTTTGATTCAAAAGATGTCTTCAAATAAAAAGAGCAATCAAAGGTACTCTTAAAAAGAGTGACATGTTTCAAGTCTTTACTCTTATCTTTTTATTTCTTTATCTGTTCCTGTGAAAATCAAATTGACCAAATTGAGGTTTAGACAGTTTCACTGTTACACAGTCTGTTTCACTAGGCTGTTTGTTTAACAGCTTTGTCATATTTCAGTAATGACATCACACCCACATGGTGTTAACCAGGCCATATCATTATATCTGCCTTCTGAGTCAGCAAATAGTCACCCTCATAAATGACTCCTCAGGGGAATGCCTTTCAACAAATTAGATGTTTCTTTTAATTGACCTGTACTGCTACGTTATGGATCATGTTATCCAGCAGAGTCCACATACAATATAGGCTCCCACCTATGAGCCCTGCCTGAATCAGTCACATACTACTGTAATGGCCTCTGTTGTTTCGCTTATTTAATCAATTTAAAGAACTGCCCAAAATGGATTATCACTGGACTGCCTCTATTTGAGTGGACCAAGTGGCTCACCTCATGGGGGCAGCTCTCACAGGGCTGGAAGTGGCAGAGCCCCCTGGAGAGCTGCTCTGGTCCAGACTTGCAGCAGTCATCCACCCCGTCATCGATTGCTTTGTTCACGTTGTCCATGGGGAAGGCACACAGGGCCGAGTCATGTTCTGTGACCCCGTTGTCATCGGTAACAGCAAAAACCCCATAGAGGATATCATCTTTCTCCTCCGCCCCCAACTCCTCTGCCAACTCCCTGCCTGCCTTGCCAAAGTGGGCTGCCTGGACCACGTTGTACACTACATCCTTATAGGGTTCGCTGGCCACGTTCCTCCTCCTCCGACGTTTTGGTTCAAATCGACATTCTAGAATCACCTCGCGGTACCTCTTCATCTCCCATTCATTCCGTGGAAGCCGACCCAGGCGAGTCTGAAATGGAGATGATTCCTGATCAGGGCTCTCTCTCTGGACAGACAGGAAGTAGACAAACTCCTGGGTGAAAAAGCTGTAGACATACTCGATATTGTACGTCCTCCGCAAGCCGGGGAGAACGGTCAGGCCGCGTACATCACTGTAGAAACCATCCTCTGTCGCCAGTGGGCGGCGAACCGATATGGACTTCCTACCATAACGTTGCGTCACACTGTCGTTGACAGTGGCAGCAACAAAAAAGTACACAGTCTGGCCCTCCTCCACCATGGTGACTTTGGTACCAAGAGGGCTGGCGAGACAGTCTGGGCAGTAGGCAGCAGAGTTTGATTCCTTTCTGAACAAACATTTAGAAGGAGAAGGTGGTTCTCCATTTGTGTTAAGTTGGTGGAAATGGCACACACCATACTGAGAACTTCCACAAGAGTATAAATACATAAAGAGAGTATCCAACAGTAAGACCTCATTGTCTGTGTTCTCTAAGAAGTTGGGATCCTTGTCAGTGTCACACAAATCGCATATCTTACACTCCAGGCTCCCCACTGGTCCGGTGCGAAGCTCCCACACCTTCTCCAAGCTCCTGTTGACAGCTTCGATCACATTCTGAGAAGCCACGTACACCTCCTGGTACAGCGAGTTGTTGACAATGTTCTGGATGGGGCCTCGGGCCTGGAAGAAGGGCATGGTGTAAACCACTGAGAAATTGGCATGGCTGTGGGCCATCGAGGGACTGTTGGCCAGGGCAAAGGCCAGCAGAGTCTGGAGCCAGACACATGTCCCCCACTGTGTGGTCCAGTGGACCATCTCCACTTTGAGGTGCAGGGGGACAACAGCACAGATAACGTTAGGCTACCTCCAGGTCCGATGCTGGGACAATAGCATTCTTAAGACCAGCTGCTGATACCTGAAGAGAAGGAAATGAAAAGTTATAAAGTCACTGAGCAATTTGAAACCCCTACAAACTGATCTATCATTACTCTTCAAGTAGTGTTACAGTGGCAATATTGTCAAAGAGAAGACATTGTTTGACTGACTGACTGCTATCTGAGGTGATAAATATCCCGTCCTTTTGGTTGAGCCAAATGGTTGAGATGATTATTTAAGTACAGCCGGTCATAAAGTCCTTAAGATAAAGCTTCCGCTGACTCACCGCAACCAGTGACGGGGAATGATTACATAGTCATAGAGAAGGCTGTGTTGGTATTACTCATAGTATACTGAGTCTGAAACATTATTCATTGTGACTTCCTGCACAGGTCATTCATTCATAGTTGTTTAGCAATGTTTTCATTGTCATTTCTTTCTGTTCCCAACTGAGTCACATTATTTTATACAGGGGAAGTGATAGTAATAGTAGATACCTGCTTTATGGCCACCGTTCACCTTGTGTTATACTAAATCTATCAAAAAAATGAAACATGTTCCTAACTTTCCCAACCGGAGTTCCCTATTTTCTTCACGAACCATCCCGATCAGTCTCATAGCAAGAGCCACCATACCATAACCACCATACCATAACCACCATAAACCACGTCCTAAACCCGTAGCCTTGTCCTCACACTGAACAGAAGCTGTTGGGTGGATCATTAACTAGACACATCACAGTAAGGTTGCATTCAAGACCCTGGCCTCTCTGCTTTGCATTCCTGTCACAACCACTACGTGCCTTTCTAGGGGAAAGATGCGCACGGGCTGATGGTCATACGGCGTGTGCCTTTTAAAGTCAAAGGTGAAGAAAGAGCTGCTTGACTGCTCGTGTCAGAGAATTTCAGCAACTTTGACGTTTTATTTAGATGGGCAGCAGAGGGACTCCACTTTGATCAAAATGTGAATGTGAAAATGGCTTACTGTTATACTCACTGTTAGTCAAAATGTCTTTACATCAATAATTCATAGATTCCCACTGATGACGTGTTACATTTTAACATTTGCAGCTCCATGTCAAACCAATTCAAGGTTAGAGATTCAAAGCAACAAGGACATGAGTACACATATTAATGGCACTGATTGACTTTCTGCATGTTCATGGTTAATAAAGCTAACAGTTGAAATTAAGTTTCCATTCATTATGCTATTGTGCTGTTGTGCTATTTACGGACTAGCGTGCAAGTTTTCACCGAAGGCTACATCAGTTCAGACAGGTATTGTCAAACTAGAGGGAACACCAGCAGAAAGACTTCCTTGTTGTGGTTGCACTGTAATGGAGTAGGGTGCTTTTCTGTTGTCCACTCATTTCCTAAAAGGCAAAGTTAAACCTGATCACTACCAACATGATTTTGGATGATACTCTATGTCCTGTATCTAACAATGCAGTGTCCATTCAGTTGGTTATTGAGAAGGCCTTCTTATGTGGCTGGGAACATCATTATCCTCTTCAAACCAGTGGATGACCAGCTGTGCCAAGGAAATGCTGTTTCCATCAGGACGGAAATGCATTGTGGGATGATGGTGATACTGTTGCATTGTTACAACCTTCATGTAGATATTATAATTGCCTCTTCAGATTTTTTTCTGTGTAGCAACAATATGAATTCGCCTTTTAAACCCTTTATTCCTGTAAAGATAACTTTACTTGCAACTAGGAGATTAGCGCCTTGCTCACAAGCACTTTGGTGGTAGGTATTTAGGGTAAGGTAGAGCACTTCTTTTAGATTTCTGCAGTGAGTCGTAGAGGCAAGCTTCTGGCACAAGCTCTAATCTCAAAACATTTTGCCCCAAGGACAGTAAATGCATCCCAAACCAGTACAGAACCAGCAGAACCCTTCACTGCACTGAGAGTTTCTATATGCTTTTCCCTTATTTTGTCTATATCTTGCACCAGTAGGCCTAATTTGACTTCATTCAACTATCTGAGTTGCCATTTGAACATTGTATAACCCCCAAGTCATTCTGTCTCCAGTCTAGTTTTACAGCATTTAAGGCTTCTGCTCTAGTCGTCTTTCTCATTCTAGCAGTCGAAGGAATAGTGACATGCATACCGGCTACAAACCAAAAGTAAGAAGTGTTGTGAGTCCAACCTGAACGGTTAGACAGGACAACACTTTACACAAACCTAACTCTGTAAGCTTTAGGAAGAGTTTTCTGCTACACATTGAGCATATTAGGTCCAATCATCAATTTAAACCTTACTCTTTCACGATATCTCTCTCACATTGTCCAATTCAATGGCAGTTTCTTTATAGTTTCTAAGTCCAACATGTCAGACATCATAACCTAGTTTCACCGAATCCTGTTGCGAGACAATATCCTAACTAAAATTACTATAATGTTCCTATCGAGTTTATACAACGTCTGTGATATTCAATAGTGAGTTTATAGTGACCGTATCGTTTTTAATCTCCTAAACTATCACTTGTCACTTGACTTGACTGTTTTTTTTACCTGTAGTAGCTGCGTGTTATTTGTAGTTAGTTTAGTTTAGCTGTAATATGTGTACAGCATCCTCCTCGTGAGGGTTATTTTACACACAAACGTCTACACTTACCTGGACAGGTCAACGAGACTCTGCTGTTCATTGAAGTAATGTATCCACTGGCTCTAACGTTACCGGTCCCGGGATGGTTGCAGAATATAGGGAAGAGTCGGTTTCGTTATTACTTTACAAACAAAATATGATTTCGCAAGTTGTCAGTCAGAGCCTCGTTGTTTTCCTGGAGCGCTCACAAATGTAAACCGGTTGTCTCGGTTGTGACTTCAAGTGTGGGTCGGTGTTGTCCCTCCCCTCGCAGCAGTGGAAGGAAATCCGACTCAGCTCACATCACCCTCCTTTTGATTTACCCACCTTACAGGCTGTCATAAATTCATAGTATGGTATCATATTGTATATCGAGTTGAGGATAGGGTGTTAGAAGGAGGAAAAGCTTGTCTGAAAATATAATTGATTTGTGTTTATATTGATTGTTGTTGTTCTTATGATCAGCAGCTGGAGGTCTTAGATTACCCACTTTTTAAATCACCACTACATTACTGGTTACTATCTTTCTATCAGTCTGTTTATGGTTATATTATCTTGGCCCGACTGGTGTGCCTGACCTGGGAAATACACTGGCACTCAAGGAAAAGAACTATAGTAATCCTACAATACTACAAATATATAAACTATAGAAATATCACAGCAAAAGTATAAACAATATATATAAAAATCACCTATAGGAATATAGGATTTGATAGGATATAGTAATATTATAGCAATACCATAGGTGATAACATATACCATAAAGTATAATGTAGACACATTTAAAGTAGTAATAGTATCTATAGGAAGATTATAGTGATTTTTCATTAGGGCTGCTGAAAAGATTAGAAACATAGAATGTGTTTTAATACCAGTCATTTATTTATACGTAGTAATACAGTATTATCATATCTGGAATTGTGACACAGGATCAATAGACCGACATGGTAACAACCCCCAGCTGTGTTACTTAGTATTGATTTAGCACTAGGGCCATTAGTTAAGGCATGAACAGTGATGCAAGTAATGCAAACCTGGATACTATGAAATACAACAAACCTTTATGATTAGTAACAAACAGAAATGATCAACCCCCAGTAACCCTGATAAAACACAACATCAATATCTAAAGGAAGAGAAGCATCATGACTGCCAGTGACACTGTATGAAGTGTGAATGCAAAAAATTAAAAACAGTAATCACGTTGTATCAAAACGAACACATTCATCTAGGAGCGTATTATGGATAATGAATACGCATGGAAAGAAAAATAAACTATGTTGACCAATAATCAAAGTGACATTACTGTTCATTTGATCAAGGTATTATTGGCCACCATATTAATAAAAACGATGACTGGAATGTGATAATATTTCCATATTATGTCCTTTAACAAGAGACTATGTGTTACATTGCAGGCAGGGTCTTCACAGAGGTCCACTTTGTTGTTTTCAAAATATGGTCCAAGCTGGAAGCACTAAAACAACACAGACAGCATTTCTGATATTTTTGATAGGAGTAATAAGTCTATATTACAGGAAGTCATGTATGAAACAACTTCAACAGCATTACAAAGACCCCCACCACTATTTTTATTAATTCATAAGTGCTTGTGATACCGCTTCCATCTGCTTACAAATTAAAAGTTATAAAAATCTAGCTGGCTAAAATATAGCTTTACTTTATCTACATTGCAATATTTACTTTCATCACAAATCACAAGTCTGTGCATTTGCTCAGTGGAATCCGGAAGCCAGCGATGCATAGCGTCGTTGTTCACATGTGGGCACAGAGCACCACGTCACCCACCGCCGTTATTAGTACCCGGCCAATCAGTGTAGGGCGAAGCTTTAAACCAGCCTATTTTCAGAAGTCAGCTGGGTAGCGAGGGCTCAGTATGTGAGGGGGCTGAGGATGAAGAGGCGGTCCTCCTCCTTCCTAATCCACTTCAGCAGCTTGTTAACAGCAGAAACGGCCAGGGCCTTGGTCCCCAGGGGACTGAAGCAGAGGTAGAGCTCAAAGCCACTCGTCACCTGGGGAGAGACCAGTCAGTTTTTCAATGGATCGCTGCAGCATCCTACACGCAAATACCAACACACTTCAAACATCTCATCTCAGAACTCCAGGCTTACCCATGCCAGTAGGTTTTCGGTTTCACCACAGCGATAGATGGAGCGGAGCGGTCTGGTTGGGTGGTGCAAGCGGCTATGAAGGTCCTGGTACAACCCCATCAGCCTTTCGTGCTCTTCCTCAGACTGGTACACCATGGGCAACTCAGGGCTAGCAGGAGAAAGACGGAGGAAGCATTGCAATTGGCTGTGCATGTTCACTGTTTTCTAGACTCAAACTGGCACATATGATCAAATGCAAGTCCAAAATTTATATTGAAGCTGTTCTGCATTCAAAAACAAGCCAATGCAAAGATTTTAACATTACCGTTAACAATTCATTCTAACAGCTAGAAAACAAACTATTTAGTTTTTCATTGTGTACAAATTTTGAGTGCAGAAACTCCATAACATAAATTCCAAAACTAACAGTACTCCTACAGTGTTTAAGACTACATCCGGCCCACCTGGTGTACAGTCCTGAGCTCTTTGATTTGTACAGGAAGTGTCTCAGCTCTGGGATGCCGACCTGGGCCACAGAATAACTGGGAGATTTAAGCGCCTCCTTCAGGGCCTGGTAGGCACTGCGCTTGCTCAGCCTCTCCAGGAAACGATGCTTGCAGTCAGACAAGTTAAAAAAATCCTCGCAGTCTGTGGAGACCAGGATGAGACAGAGGTCAGACGCTGGTTCCAGGTAAGAGATGTGAGCGTGGAAGAATCCTGCGGTGTTGAACTTTGGCAGACAGATGGGTGTCCAGCCTTCACCCTCTCTAAAGGATGAGGGGGAGCTGACAAGGTTGAAGACCAGGTGCAAGTCTATGTGGTGCAGGTACTGGTCCTTTTTCCTCACCAGTGTAACCAGGCGGTCCCCTGCCAGCAGAATGGAGAAGACCAGGCTTTTGGCTTTGGCGGCCTGCAGGCTAGATGAGACCACGTCCCTCATGGAGCTGGCCAGAGGGAGGCAGGTGACGGCACTGAGGAGCAGGCCGGGGTCACGGTCCAACCGATGCAGCAGGTTGTCAATGAGGCGCTCAGAGCCAGCCAGCTGGCGTCGTAGGTCATAGTTCTGCTTGCACTTGAAGATGTGGTTGAGCCGGGTGAGGGTGAGCAGGCTGACGATCTGGTAGTATATGTAATGCAGCTCCCGCATCAGCTCCTTGTCTGACTGACAGGTACGAAACACACCCACCAGGACCAGCGGACTCTTGCTGAGGAATACCACTTTGTATCCATCTGAGAGAAAGTGTTAATCGAGTTAACCTTTCAAAACATTTGTGATATATTTCAGAGCATGCAATTCTAACTTTCTTGGAGCATTTGGATTTCATGACAATATTCTACCTGTGACACGCATCATACACCCACAGTATTTTCTGACCTGCGTGGATGGACCGGATGATGTTTTTGTCAGCCTCAACGACGGAAACCAACGCCATCATCACCCCCATTGTGCTGGACAGAGCCTCCTCTGTACCATAGCGGGAATAGATAGGTTTTCCTGCCTCACTCAGCACAAACACATGCTTCCTGTGGCTGCGCCATGCCTCGCTGCACACGTCCTCTTCCTTGGTCTTGCTTTTTGGCCAAGTTTCCTTCTTCTGCTCCGCTACAGTGTCCTGCCCCACCAGCACCTGGAGCTCCTCTGCAGACTCTCCTGATTTGCCTAGTTCAGAGTCTCTTCCAGCATCCCTCTGACCCTCTTCCTCAGTCTCAGCAGTCAGATCCTCAAAAGACTGAGCATGGACAAACATGGCACTCTTCTGTCCAGCACCTGTGTAGATGAGAGGCCAGATTCTCAGGAAATCATTCCCAATATAATCAAGCTTTCATGGACTTAAATAATTACACCTATTCATTGTTTTGGTGTATGAAAGTGCTCATAAATAAAGACAATGACAAGTGTTTTAATCACAAAGTGCCACCTCAGCAGAAGTCTGTGTGGAAGAAGAATGTGTAATTTGTTTTCAAATTTAGAGAAAATGGAAAATAATAGGCGACGTGTGATCATGAATCAACTAGACAACACTGCAAAAATCTTGTGTTTAGTTCCAGATTTAGAGAAGAATCCAGGCAAAGTTAAATCAATTCTGTATTTGTAGGATAAGACAGACCTGAACTGTTGTGCTGCTGCAGACATGCTTTCAACATGACGTATTCTGCTGTCATGAGATGTTTTATTACACTCCCCAAGTGAACCTTTCCTGGAATTCTCAGATAGTTGTTAAGAGGAGGTATTTGTGATGTTTTAATATTTCCTTAACAAGTAATCTCAGACAATACAATACTTCTTAACTATATAGATTTCTTCCAATCAGAAGATCGGCGGTTCGATCCCCGGCTCCTCCAGTTCACATGTCAAAGTGTCCTTGGGCAAGATACTGAACCCCAAATTGCCCCCGAAGCTGTGCCTTCAGTGTATAAATGTGTATGAATGATAGTTTCCCCTGATGTGCAGGTTGGCACCTTTCATGGTAGCCCCTGCCATCAGTGTATGAATGTGTGTGAATGGGTGAATGTGAATGTAGTGTAAAGTGCTTTGCGTGGTCAGAAAGACTAGAAAGGCGCTATATAAGTACAGTCCATTTACCATTCCACTAATTCAGCACCAGAGTAACTGGCCAGAGAAAGATCGGTGTACTCTGAGAAAGCTATGAGAGTGGAATTTAATCATTCTTATCAATATCTGTGGTTCTGAGATTATGTTTTTTGTCCAGAGTGGAAAGCCAGCTTCCTGAGTTAAGCAGTTTGTACAAAACAATGAATCCAGTAAAGTTCAATACATTTGCAAGCATAGCCTATTGCAGGGATTTCCCATTTCCTTTTTAGAGAAATTTAGTGAATGTAAGTAGCAGTAACTGGACTGAATGTTTTCCAGTATTCTCATTTATCCAGGCCTCAGACTTCTGAACTGACCTTGCAGTCTAAAAAAACAGGCATGAGAGAATAAGTGGTGGTGCAAATTCCATTCATGGTGCCTAGGTGACGGGATTTATTTGCTGTTACATGCAACTAAAAGCATTCAACAAGAGTGTAGAGCACTCTGAATGAAGAATCACTCCTCATGCACATAAATATACTTTCACTTCTTCAAAACGTTTCCTTCTCCTAAACAGATGTCCATTGCACGATAATCAAGATTTAGCTGTTTCTTCAGATAAGCTGCAGGCCTGACGACGCATATGTGGACGAGTAGACCAGTGACATGCTGGTCACTGACATTCTGCTAAAAGCATAAATATTGAAGGTGGCCCGCCTCACCTGGTTCAGTTCCCTCCACCAGACCTGGTGTGGGGCTGTCGGCCCTCTCAATGCGAAGGCGGTCCACCGGTGCCAGAGTACCATTCTCCCATGACACAGCCGCCCTGTTGACTTCTCCATCCATCTCTGCTACTCAAGGGAATGACCTGTAAGAACAGACACAAGAACTATGGGACCAAAGGTCAAGTTTCCTAAGCAAGATCATGGTTGAAGAATAAACTGATTATATGCTACACTGTAACTGCTTGCAGTTTAAATATGATATAGGTATCGTTGCATTGTGTAAGTGTTGTGGTCTGACTCTACGATCAATGCAACATTCAGAAGAACGTGAGCTCAACTGTGGGTTTTACTCCTATTACATCGCATGATTGATGCGAAATATCATTTTACAACATCAGAGAATATTATGACAGAGGACAACTCCTGTTCTTAATATTTCATTAATTCTCTTTTATGTTAGCCACATTTCCTATTGTTTTGACTGATCTATCTCAGCAACAGTCAGATGTGCTGATGCAGCACTCGTATGACTCTTCTGATTGCTAACTTTAGCTGATAACATAGCTAGCTAGGTTCAGTTTCGCAAACTTCATCTTGTCGAAACGCTTTCATTACTCGTTGAATTATTACCTTTCATTCCAGAAACTGTTTGCATTCAGCCTTTGTGGTCAACAGCTGACTTGTTTCTGACGGCTAACTAGACTAGCAGCGAGAGTGAGGTTTGGAAATAGTTTGGTCTCGCTAGTCACCCCTGCCCTGCTACAAGTTACGGAAGTATGAATTATGGGATATGATGTTCTCTTTCAGTTAACTGTTCCGGAATGAAAAAAGCAAGATGTGGTGCACAAAAAGCGAAAGCGAACATAAATGTCATTAATGGCCGTGGAATATTTGTGAGTCTGCTAACTATATGTGGATTATTACATTCAACTTTATCCTTGGTGCTGCTATTTACGTTCCTAATGTCAACTGGATGGTGCATTCACTGTACTCGTAAATGTACCTTTCTGAGGTTCCACCTGTGACTACAGTAGTTTTTTGAGATGTGTAGCATTTAACTTTATGCGTTCCTGATCGCAGGTTAATTATTAAAATGGATATAGAATATATATTAAATATAATCAAAAGACAGATTGACGCCATAGAAATTAGAGAACAGTTTAAATCTGTTTAACCACACTATAAAGGCAACTAATCTCATGGTATGTACTGTATTTTTGTTCTATTACTCTGCTCATCACTGCAAGGGTTAAGTTCCCCCCCTTCCTCTCTTTTTACGCGTGCATACCATCTCTCTCTCTCTCTATCCATCTATTTTTTCCCCCACACTTGTCTTTTTCTTGTCAAGCCATTTTACTTTCATTTATTCAATTCAATGTGCATATATTAAAAATAAATACAATTTAAATTCTGGAAAATGTGGTTTAACGGTACACTACATACAAATAGAGAACACTATTTGTTTCCTGTTGTTTGGCTAGTGATGTTTTCCCCCTCGGTGAAACAATTCATGTTCAGAATTCACTGAACATTCATTCAGATTTAATTTACATCATTACATTTACAAATCGTCTACAGGATTTATTTTCCGTACTTTTAAAAATTTCTTGCCACAGCAATTACCATAAACGTGTTCACAAACAATAACATCAAGAAAAAAATGTGGAATAGTTTTACTTTAAATCTTGAATCTGATAGGACACAACTTTTCTACGTAAACAAATCACACAAATCACAGGAGCTGGCGTTTAAACCACGAGTTTACCAGGTTTCGAGGGGCACCTGAATGCACCATAAGGGGCGGGATTACGTTCGAACGTACAGCGCGGAAACGGCAACGATAACAATTACCACAACTAGCAACAGAGCAGCAGTACGACTCTTCTCTTTGAAATGGTGTATTTCTATCTTAGAAATATATCTTAGCTGAGTTGAACTGGCCTGTTATAGGTCAAATAAGAGATGCATGATAGTATTACGAAGGACTGTGCAGTAACGTTTTCGCTTGGTAAGTATTCCAAGGTAACTCTTACCTAGCGTTTACAAGTAATACGCTAACGTTAGCCAAAGCTAGCCCTCGTACAGGTTGACGTGAGCGTCAGCTACAAAACCCAGGGCCAGTATAGCCTAGAGACTGACACTGCTATTTAGACGAAGATTAACGTGCTCAAGGAGGTGAACGTGCCTAAACACGTTCTGGCGGGGCAACACAGTTTTGATGCTCTTCTGTCATCTTTACAGGGTGATCCATAATAAAGATGCCTATCAGAGCCTATTGCACAATTTGCTCCGATTTTTTTGATCACTCCAGAGATGTTGCTGCTATCCACTGCGGACATACCTTCCACTACGAATGGTAACTTGCCACAGAAGGTCATATCGTGGTTAAAAATGTTCACATTTATGATGCATGTTTTCACTTGCTAATAATGTCTTTTGTCTCTCCTCCTAGTCTTCTTCAGTGGTTTCAGGCAGCTCCTAATAAAACCTGCCCACAGTGTAGAAAACAGGTACAGTGCATGTGTTACTTTGCTTTTGAACCAAGCACCACCAAACTGGAATTTATTAAAAATGAAACCACCCCCAACAAAAAAGACACATCCCAAGGGCAAGCTAAATGCTGTTTTCCCTTAATGTATAGGTCAGCACGAGACACATCATCAACAAGCTGTTCTTTGACATTAGTGGAGAAGGGGACGGGTCATCTGTGGACACAGGGAGTTTGCAGGTACCAAACATACAGCATTTACCCAGAACCATTAGCTTCTAGACTGAACAAAAATATAGTGACATGCTGTTTAAGCTGTTTGTCTTTTAGAGAATGTTATCCACAGACTATTCATGCTGTGTTTCATTTAGACCATTGTATTTCCAGTCACCAAATTTTTGCTTCCTTCCTTAGAATGATCTTGCTCGAATGAAAGTCCTTTTAAGTACTAAAGGTAAGGGTATTGCGGCCACAGACCCAAGTAAAGCATGTTTGTTGTGATATGGTAATGCTACATTTTTATAAGCAGGCAGCGTTTAGTCATTCATTTCTGTCCAATTTTCAGAAAAAGACTGGCGGGAGAAACAGAAGGTGGTGGACAGTTTGAAGCACACCGTGGACAGGCAGGCGAGAGACCTGGACAATGTGCGGAAAGAGATCACAGAAAAGGAGATGATCTGTTCTTCTCTGAGAGTAAGATGTCTACATTCTGCTCTGTAAAACCCATAATGTAATGGTGACTATCACATCTAAACATTGTCTTTCTACTGGTCTGTGCTGTGTGTTTGTTTACACTCCACAGAAACAGATGACATACCTGGAGACCCAACAGAATGACGCTCAGGCTGCCAAGGAAGAGGCCCGGAGACTCAGGACCAAAATGAAAACCTTTGAAAGGTACCTGCACACATTCAGTCTTTTGGGGATTTACCCTCCTAAGTAGAGCTGCACAATTTAAAAATGACTACGGCAATTTCAGAATTTCTCATTTTTCCTCAGAGGGAAAAATGTATTAGATGGCCTTCTAAATAAGGTAGGCTGGTGCTGTGAATCTGCCCTACAAATAAATCATCACATTGGAATTCAAACAGAGCAAATCCTATCGTCTTTTTCTCTCTCCATAGACTAAGTCTATGGAGTGTTGAAAGTGTTGAAATTAAATGATGTTAAAAGGCTGTATTGCAAATCACATTACATTAGCAATGTTGCACAAGAAACCATAGCAGGTAGGTAGGTAGGTAGGTAGGTAGGTAGGTAGGTACTTTATTGATCCCCGGGGGGAAATTTCTTTGCTACAGCAGCCATACATAGAATAACACAAGAAATAGAGAAATAGAATGAAAAATAAAAACTACAATGTAAATAGTAAAATAACAATGACGAATTAAAAAAATATATAAAACCATACAAAGTACAAAGCAATGTGTATTAATATATATTCTACAAGAAAGTCACCCACTGCAGTGTACTAACGTTGCTGGTTTGGCCCCAGTCTGGATGTGTTGTTACAGGGCCAGAGAGCTGAGGTGGAGTCCATGATCACAGACATGGGTGTTGGCCAGGCTGCAGTGGAGCAGCTGTCCATCTACTGCATCTCACTTAAGAAGTAAGGAACCCAAGTCCTGTTGAGACAGACCTCTTTGACGCTGCAGCAGATTAGAGCCCCAGCCCTCACCAATGCATCTTCCCATCATCCACTATCCATTTCTCTCCTACTGTCCTTCTTAGAGAGTATGATAATCTGAAAGGGAGCCTCAAGTCCTCAAGTGACATGTGTGAAAAGCTGAAGAGAGAAGTGTTTTCCTCAAATAACAAGGTAACATGTCAATATGTCGTAAATTGAAGAAACAAGTGTGCACGTGTTACCAAATCAATACTTAAAGTTTTTGTTCTCATTGTAGTTACAGAAAACCACGATGGAGATGAATAGGACCAAAGAGGATATGAAGGCTGTGCAGAACGATCTGGCCAACGCCGACAAAGAGATCTCTGTAAGGCACTTATGCCCAGTTTGCATTTAGTTTAAATATTTAAAAAATCTGTGGTTGTGATGCCTGCATGCGCATCTTTCACACAGAGTCTGAAGAAAAAAGTGGAGATTCTTCAGAAGACACTGAGCACGCCGACACGGACGAACGAAGCCCTCAGTCGGCTAGTGTTTGAAAGGTTTGTTACCCAGTCACAGGACTAGAATCTCCTCACACTTTGACTCTTCTTTCATTAGCGTGATCCATGTTTCTCTCCCCATGTGTTAGCCCGGCCCCAGTGGAGCTGAAACAGCCTCGTCTCCACCAGCCTGCAGACAGCGAGGACATTGACCTCAACATGACCTACGACATCACCACCCCCGATGGTGTGACCAAGAGACCGGCACAGGTCCCATCCAAGAAGATGCGTCTGGACCCCTCCATGTGAGTTTTATCTCTTTTGTTCAGGGAGTGTGTGTGCTGCTACTTTGGCTGTAAGTAGGAGTTAATCTATGTTGGGGGAGGCCCCGGAGGCTCAGCTGGCTGGGCTGTGAGCCATGTACTCATGGTATAGTTCAAATCTGGTGACCTGTGTCACATGTCATCTTTCTTTAGTGTTTCTTTGTGTACTACAGAGTAATAGAAATGCCTACATAGAGAAAACTGTGTAATAGTGTAATGTTTATTTTTCAGATCGTCTGTGTCCAAAAACAGTGAGAACAGCTCATCTGGAAGCAAGGTAGCTTTGGATTCACTTAGATTCATAAGTGACTCAAGGAATAAATTGGAATCGGAATTTCCTAAATCTTAAATGTCACTACTTAAATGTCAGTACTGATTTTACTCCTCAGGCTCGAGACGAGGACAGATCCATGGATCCTTTCTTCAGGAACTCCCTCCTTTTCAGAAAGAAGACTTTTGGCAGCATGTTGGACCCTCAAAGGAGTAAACTTGGAGCTGTATGTACAACACAACCACCCCCTGAACCTGACTCATCATCAGTCAAGTCAATAGTACATTTTGTCTTCTACTGGAAAGACCGTTCTGATCCAGTACAGCAGCCATAGCTAGTCCACAAAACTCAGAAGTACCAGGTCTGATTCTTTATTCTGGCATTTGTACTTTCAGTGGTGTAACGGAAGAAAATGTTTCTTGTTTCAGGTGAGAAGTGGTTATGATGGATTAGGAGGACGGACTAAATTCATCCAACCTGTATCCTTTTCTCTTGATCATTGTGAATAGATGTTTGACTGTTACAGCGGTGCTCACTTGCTCTAATTAATCTCAAGCTACATTTACAGGGTTTCCACACTCATGGAAAACCCCAGAAAAAAGTCATGGGATTTAAACTTGCAAAACTTATTGGAAAAGCTTCACATCCTAAAAGATTTCAATATGTCATGGAAAGTGTATCCAGTTTTTTTCACCCAGTCAGGAGTTAAATGTCACGCTTGGCTGCTTCTAGAGTTATGTTTAGTGCAATACTAGCCTAAATATCAAATGCCCTAATTATGGTGCCATGTGATAGTTGTAGATGGCCAGCATAAGCCAGAGGACATTCAAAAACTGTAACATTTAAACACAGACAGACAACTAATGGTCATGAACACTGCACTGTGTTAGGGAATAGTCATGAATTGAGTGGCATCATTCCTTAACCAAGCCTCCCTGCCAGTCTCCTCTATCAGAGATTCGTCCACTGATGAAGGCTAAAAGGAAAAAGGTGAACAGGCCACTTCCGAAGATTGCAACTTGTCTCACTTTGGACAACTTCTTGGAGTAAGCATCGGCCTCTCCTCCCTCATGTCGAGTCAGAGGACAGTGTAAAGTAGGATGTATCTTCTGCTCTGGCACAAGGAACCAGCTTGCCAGCGTTTCTGCCAAGCAGTACAGGGAAATTTAATTTAAAGCAGTACTTAGCCTCCATGAGAACAGGCTCTGAGCTTTTGGTGAGTTCAGCTAACCTGCTGTATGTTTATTTTTGTGTGTTGAAACTATGTGAACTTGTATAGTTGGACCCTCAGTCTGTACCGTGGAGCCGTGTCTTCTGGTTGAGATAGTTGTGTGTGAGTGTGAGAGAGACAGAGAGAATTATTTGTTAACAAACAGGACATCAATATTATGTCACTGAGTGATTATCACTATTATTATTACTACATCAGACAGTAAAAGCTGCTTGGGTATTCTACATAATCGTACAATACATTGGAGTAGTTTCCCCTTAACACCTGCATGTAGATATAATGCAGGTATTTTTAATTTGTGATGGTGGAGTCAGATTTAAAGCTTTTGAAATAAACAATATTTTAAAATAAATTGTGTGTGTGTGACACATACTGGGATGTATAAATGGTTCCCTCTTTACCAGGATCCATCTAAACAGACGCTTCACTGAGGTGTGCTGTCCTGCAGGGGGCAGCATAAACAATGTTTTCTGGCGCGATTGAATCCCCCACAGCCCTCATACATTGTTATGGAAAATGCACCACGTGGTGATTGGTGAACCCATTTGTATGGAAAAGGCTGTGCCAGGACAGAAGGTACTCCTCAAGAAAAAATATTTTATTACATACACCCTCTTCTGTAAAACCTGAGTTATACATTGTGATCAAGTAACAAAAAGTACACCGCAAATCATCATTGGCTAATTAGTGTCTACTTTTAATTTGTCCTAATGCCCCATCTTTTAACATATGACCATACTGGGTTTATGAGTGATGTATTTCTAAATGAAACAGAAATAAACATGTATTGGTAGTAGAGAAGGACCTTTACTTTTATGGCACTAAATGCCATGGGTGAGGATAGCGGTATGTATGAGTTTGTAATGTTACCATGCAGACTAGTCGTTGAGCAGATTGGTCCGTATTTCCATGAAACAATATGGGGAAGTGCTACACATTGTTTTCAGCAGTACTGCTACCCCACTGAGGCAAAGTAAAAGTGTCAGGTAGAACACAAATTACCTGTTTAGAGTCGCACTGTATCCTGCCTGCATCCATGGATTTACTGTTTACACAATCAATACTATTTTGTACTATAATGATTACATACATAACACTAATTCAAAAGAAATGCTTCCTTGCATCAGTGATTAAATGATCAATGATTCTATTGATTGTTAGGTTAAGTGATTATAGTGATTAGAATTAGGACTTTCCAGAGACTTCATTGACTTCCTGCTTTATCAGTAATGGTGGTAGGAGGACATGGTGATGCATTTTAAAAACTAGTTTCTTCCACTGTAATCAGTAGACCGCATATAAACAATACTGTAAAAACATTCATGTACACATACAACACACAATCCATGCAGTGCTGTTGGATCAGAGCTTCACTGATCCCAGGGGATTTCACTATACATCTTCCTGCAGGGCAAAGGTTACCATTTAAGTTTTACTTGTTCCAAAATCGCAAGTCCTAGGGAGAAATAAAACTAACAATGCCTCCTTGTCAAATTGAGATGTATAGGTAGATGTGATTATAAAATAGAAAAAAAACTGGTCCTTTCAGTTCTTTCAGGATGGCTCAACATCCTCCAGGTCCTCGTGTAACTATTCTAAGAAGTTGTCCATTTAAAATGTACATTTTTAGGTCAGTTGACGGGCAGGTGAGCATTTCCATCTCCTGTTGTGCTCCATTCTATATTTAACAACACAGCTGGGAGGAGCATTAATCACAAATGAGTGTTCTCACTGTGTGTGGAAAAAATAA
>CABFOQ010004327.1:10983-31058 GCA_900660455.1 Gephyroberyx darwinii | reverse complement strand
GGAAAAATAACATCCCAAAAAAAAAAAAAAAATCTTTTAACAGCATGCTTCTCTTTTGCTGGTTCCTTGATCCATGTTTCTTGGTTATTGGGGGGAGGAAGACACTCAGTGACCAAAGCTAAATGCTGATTTTTTTCCATTGTGCCGTTGTTTTGATCACTGAACATCTCACCGTGGGCTTGTGAAGTTTTGTGAGGAATGCATGAACCCGCATGATTTGTGTCATTTCACTGTGATCTGTCCGGCACTATCTTGGACTCTCCGTTCTGTTTGTCATTGGACTTCTGGGAGAGTTGCGTGGTCACGGTGGCTGCTTGCACCACGGACTTGAAGCTGCGCTTGCGTTTCTGGACGTTCTGCTCCGGGTGGAAGATGATGACGTAGACCTTGGGGATGTAGAGCATGCCCAGGGACACGGTGGCACCCAGGCTCATGGACACCGTCAGGGTGGTGGTCTGGATGAACATCTGCAACGGAGGCAGGACAGAACAGAGATAGTCTTCATTACGTACACACACACCTAGGACTACAATCATTGATCCATCGAATGGTTTATTGATATTATTAATATCCATCACTGTGAAGTCAATAAATGATGTATGATTGTACTCATGTTACTGTCAGTGGTATTCTCTTTTTTGCCTTTATGCCTGCATGATACAGAGGTCCAAATAAATATTGCATATGTGACCCCATAGGTTCCCAGAATGCAACCTTTCTGTCATTTGGAAGCACGGGAGGCAACATGTTTTTTTGCCTGGGGTGAATGATTTATGACTCGGTGTATGTACTCAGGAAAGCGGCTTGATTCATGGGTTTTGGTCACCCTTCACTGTCTTCCTCTATTGTAAATCCAACTATAATAATGAGAACCGACTTCTCCCAAGGTCTGTCTCTGATAAATTATGAAGTCATCATCATAAATAAATCAAGACATGCTGCATAAATAAGTCAAGCTATATACAGTATATGTGCTATAAATAAACTATAAATTGTGCGCTACCTAGCACATATCCCCAGCAGCACATCCTAATGTCCAAACAGTATATTTTCTGTTATCTTTGTCGTGGTTTTTATTCTGAATGACCTCTCCATTTATAAAAGGAGCTGCATTAATGCACGGGAGATCATTTGAGCGCGTTCAAAGTGGCTCCTATTATGTGCCTGGCCCCAGGCTAGTGAACATACAGCATGGCTCAGTAAGTGTCTCTGCCATCCAAATACAGAATGGATGCCATGAAAGTCAAACGAGCGATGTACGGTTGTTATGTGTATCAGCAAGCAGGTAAATCCCCCGGACAAAACCAGCGATGACACCAATCCTACACTTTGTAGGACTGTAGGAGACCAGGAACTCCTCTCACTTCCAGAAGCCTATGAAAAGTTTACTTTGCGTTGTCCATTAAATGACATGGAAGTGTTTGATGATATTATAAGTTCTTCACATCAAATATGACACATTTTTTCAGGCCTGTCTACAACTATAAAACTCTTTACATGTATTCTCATAAACCATTGCTAGTTTGATCTGACAGATGGAAGTTACTGCTCCTATATTTAGTTCTTTTTTAAGTGGTGTTTAATCGAATAGGATGGCTGAGTTGGTCTGTGAGCGGCCTCTACTGTCCCATGGCTCATCTGACCTCCTTTCCCTCCGTCTTTCCTTAATTCACTTCATTTCCATTTGGAGGAGGTGAAAAGATTTTAAAAGCACCTCAGGGTTCAATTGTTTCAGCCTGACTGATTTCTAATAGAACCCTATTAGACCAAGCATATCTCTATTTTTCAAATCCTCCCAATTGTCCCATTGCTTTGTGACAGCAGAAATAGCCCACAAGCTAAATTAACTTCTGCCCAGCAGTACAGTGGATACTGGATGTACTGTGAGTCCAGCGTGAAGCAAATATGATATGACAGGCAACAAACTCAGATTTAAGTTTCAGCATCAGAGCTATTAAGTTCCTTAAGTTACTCTAAGTGTATATTCATGTAAAATGTAATGTAATGTAAATTTAATTTCCCACCTTCTCGGTAGATTGGGCTGTGCCAAAGAAGATGGGTACAAAGGCCAGCCAGATGATACAGGTGGTGTACATAGCGAAGCCGATGGGCTTGGCCTCGTTGAACGTCTCGGGAACACCTCTGCTCTTGATGGCATACACAGTGCAGGTGATCATCAGCACGAGACTGTAGCTCAGACACAAGATGAGGGACAGGTCGGACATGTCACACTTAAGGACCCCTCGTGCAAACTCCGGGTTGGGTGGTTTCTGCTCCTCATAGTCTATGATGGTATGGGGGGGCACCACGCCGAACCAGATGAACACGCCAAGTAACTGCAGAGATAGGAGCATTAGCGTGACACTGATGCAGCACAGCATTACACAGTGGATCTAGCGGATCTGTTTGAAAGACACTCTTACCTGCACTGAGATGAGGATGAAGGTGATGATCAGCTGGGAGGTGGGGCTGATGAATTTGGGTGGTGTGACGGATTTCTTGCCCTGCTCGAAGATGCGGTAGATCCGGTTGGTCTTGGTGAGCATGGCTGCATAGCTGATGCACATGCCGAGCCCCAGCAGCAGTCTGCGGAACGCACACACGGCCACGCTGGGCTCGGCGATCATGAGGAAGGTGATGAGGTAGATGAGGAAGATGCCGGTTAGCAGCACATAGCTGAGCTCTCTGCCGGAGGCCCGGACGATGGGTGTGTCATTGAAGCGGATGAAGGTGATGATGACCCCAGAGGTGGCCAGGATGCCCAGGATGGCCAGGAAGACGGGGATGATGGCCCACGGGGAGCCCCACTCAAGCTTGATGATGGGTGTGGGCCGGCAGCCCGTGCGGTTCTTGAAGGGCCTCATGTCAAAAGGGCAGGTGTCGCAGGTGAACTCGTCCAGCTGGTACTGGTAGCCGTCGCAGAGCTCGCAGTGCCAGCAGCAGGGCACGCCCTTCACCATCTTCTTCCTCTCACCGGACTCACAGGGGAAACTGCACACCGAGTCTGGGATCCTGCGGTCACCGCCTGACCACTGCATCTCCTCCGACTGGGATGGATGGACACGCACACACACATTGGTATTACTATACTTGTGAGGACATTCCACTGACTACATTCAAACCCTAACTCCTAACACTAACCTTCCCCACCACATAACCTTAACTCTTAGCCTAACCTAAACCTAATCCTAATTCTAATCCAAACCCTTAACCCAAGACCTAACACTGTAATAGCCCCTCGAAGAATTGAGGACTGGCCAAAATGATCTTTCGCAAGAAATGTCCTCACTCTGAAGGTCTAAGTGTATACACACACACACACATACGCACAAACACAGACAAGCTAAATCCATCTCAAGGCTCTTGCCATCAAGGGAAATGATGAAAATGATGGAAAAGATCACCAAAAGATGATGCAAAGCTTCATTTAAAGTACAGGTTGCATATCAAACGGACCAAAAAACAAATATTTACGTTGAGTCGTAGGTGGTTTGTCCACTGGCCAATGACTTGGTAGCCTGGGTTGCTCACATTAGAGATTTGGTACTGGAAGATGTCATATCGACCAGGAGCATCTCCATTCTCGTTGAACATCACTCCAGTTCCTGCGCTGCCTGTTTGATGAAGAGGCAGAGTTTTACGGCCTTGTGCACTATCCAAAAAAAGTGAGTCTTATGAAGGGATGGGAGAACACATGCACTCTAAGCTGGAAATGTGCACCTCCATCTTGGTGGTGGAGAAAACACCCACACACCATTGAACACAACTTGTGTTTGCTTTCTTTGGTCTTATGCAATCTTGTCAAAGCTGAGTGCAGGATGCTCTTTAGTGAAGGCTCTCCTCCATGCATACAGTCTTTCAGTGCTCTCTGGTCTGTTGCCCTAACGTGATTGAATGTTCCTCCCAGGTCCCTGCAGGCGTTCAATCAGAAAAGCTCCCATACAAGCCAAGATCACCCAGCAAGAGGAGAGAAGTAAATAGGAATGCTTTCATAGAACGCTTCTTCCATTCCAAACAGTGACTTTTTTATGAAAGAGGAGGATGAAAAGAGGAGTGTTGTGTATGGGAGAGAGCAGAGAGGCAGCCCTAGGGAGGGGAAGTGCTTTGAAGAAGTGTGCTGTGTACTGTGTGCTCTCTGTACATTAGCAGAGAGATCTCAAGGCTTACGCCATCTTCAAAATGACCTCCCTTCTACACTTTTTTCTCTTTCAACCTTCTGCCATGATGGAGAGCAGCAGTGGAAAAATATGTCTTCTTTTATTATGTTAATCTTTGTCAACCTTTCTCTTCGGGTTCAATCACATAAGGAGCAGAAAGCCGACTCACCATTGAAACTGACAGAGCGAATGTACTGGAGGAGCATCCTTCCTTCAACGGGGTCCATCTTTTCACAGACTCCCATAAAGCCAGGGCACAGGTCAATGTGCATGCTGTGTAAGGCGTGGGCCATGGCGTACACAGCATCAATCACAAACTGCACCTTCCCCTCCTGTTCATAGTTGGAGTCTCGACTGATTCTCTCCTCACCTGGGGCAGAGGGCAGAGGTGTCGACTTGGTGATGTGGTGATGATGAAGCAACAACAGTGCTCACAAACGCTTGACTCCGAAGATAATAGATAGATACGTTTGATTTATTTTCCTTCCCCCGTAATGTACAATGTTTCTCTGTGCTTACCTGTACATTTTCTCCGACCAAGGTCATACTTTACACCGGGCCGAGTTAGTTTACACTTGAAGTCATCCTCCCAGAATTCTGCAAACCAGATGTTTCTTCTGTTGTTCTCCAGAGATCTTGAAGTGAAGTACTGGTCAAACCCTGAATCAATGCAACCAATGCAACATTTCACATAAGTTGAAATATTATGCATCCCTTTGAACTAAGCCCCAGCTGATATATTGGTGCTTTGATATTACTGGCTGATGGTGGTCTTTTTTAAGTCTTTTTTAAGTCTTACTTTTAAGATTATCTTGTGTACTCTACACTAGACCTTTGAGAGAAAAGAAAACCTTCAAAACAAAATCCCATGATGTGTGTAAGCGTAATAAGGATTAATTACATTGAGTGTCAATAATACCACAAAATAAATCAGCACTAAAACTATGTAAAATATCATACATTTTCTTCCCCAGGTACAAATGATGTCTCAGTCAGGTGCTGCTGTGGACATTTGTGTTAGTTGTAGTATTCCCATACCATCAATGGAGGCTCTTTTGGGCAGGATGGTGACCGCGCCCTCAGCCACGTCCTCCTGATCTAGAATGGGGGAGCTTTTGGCCCCCCAGCTGTCAGAGCCAACAAACAGGAAGTGGCCTGTCAGGTTGGCCCTCTTGGCCGCCTCCAACACCCGCCTAGAAGAAGACGACAGCATTTGCTTCATTGCACAGTTTCTAAATTACTGCTCTGCTAGTGACTGAGCGTAATTATCAACTGGGAAATGTAGGTCGTTGGGTACTACAGTTTCACAACAGTCCTTGAAGACTGATTAAGTTAAGATACACTGACATGAGTGAGTGCTGCCTTCACAGACAATATATCCCCGTACAATCAAGTGCAAAGCAGTATGATTTCCTATTCATTTTGTCATCTGACTAATTTCTGTGTGCAAGTGCAACAGAGTTTGACATACTTGATATCGTCCTCATTGGCAAAGATGATGACCCCACGAGCGTTGGAGGTCTCCATCAGTCTCTTGATAATCTTATCAAACTCCCCTGGCCTGGGCTCTCTGGGAATCTTTATGGACTGGCCAATGCACAGCCCCCCTGCACGAACACACAGCACACAAATGGTCACTGCAGTAAATCCCTCGCTACAAGGAATTTATTTTTTGTGCCCGGCTACGATAATTCTTATGTCAAAATCATAACAGAAAAAAAAGAATAACAGATTACAGAGCAGTTAAAATACATAGACATAGTATCTCCTGTCTTGACAAAAAAATTGCTGGTACAGAAGCGGACTGTATATCATTTAATAGCATTTAGCGATGTGATTTGCCATCGTCGGGCAGCCTGGTCCCATTTCAGGCTGTGTAAGGAGTGTGTAAGGCGTGAGGGCAACATGGCTTGACAAGTGAATAATACCACATCTTCACACCTAGCTCAACAGTAAATTCATATCACAGTCAGATACAAAACCTGCTTCTCTGGATATCTGGAGGAAGGCATCGACGCCGCTCTCTCCATAGTTGCCCTCAGAGGCCAGGGTGGACACGTAGTTCCAGCCCATGGCTTTGACGATGTCCACCATGGCCTGGGCCTGGTAGGAGTCAGGAGGCACCACGCGGGAGAAGAACTCATAGCGGCTGTTATCGCTCAGCTCAGGGGCTGTGGAGGCATAGCTGATCTGGGGGATCTGAGACACACAGACGGGTGACAAGAGGGTCAGGCCAAGTGGAAAATCAGGCCAATGAGTGACAAACAAAAGAGGAGAGGCAGTGAACCATGTATGAGGACAAAGTACCACTTATTTGTCCCTATTGTCTAGACAAAAAAAAGTGGAAAGTGTAGGCCTTCCACATAATACCTTGAGCTGACAAGTTGCCAGACATTAATTCACCAAAATTGCACTATCATGGAGAAAGTTCATCTCTGCACAGCCAATGTTCTCTGTAATCCTCGGGATTGGGGCAACTTTGGAGCATGATCCATCCAGAGCTGGTTTGTGCTGAGGATATAGCTAACATCATAGTGAAATACAGATGGTAGGAGCTCCTGCCGTAAAAGCATTTGTTTGAAAAAAAAATGGATGAGAAGATTAATTTACTGGTGTGCTACTTCCTTAATGATACAGTTTATGTGGGCAGCCTCAGCCCCGACCCTGCTAATGCCAGTCCGCGTGGCTTAACGTTTGGTCCTCTGAAGGGACGAGGGCAGAAAGGTAGACACAAGGGGTTGCGAAGGGAGAAGGAGAGAGGAGCGAGAGAACCATTTCACAGATTATCTGGAAGGATTATAGGGGTTTTAGTCAAATTACGTTAAGCACAGAGGGAGAGAGACAGAGATCAAGAGACTAGAAAAAGGTTAGCATTTCTCAGCTGTAAGCCATACAATATATTTAATTCTGATGGCCACGCGCAGCTTAAATTTGCTGCACTGCGTTAACTCTGTGCTATCAAACATTAAAAATGGCCATCCTCCACGTTACGGACCATTTGAGCGTCTAGTGGCGAACGGACCCCACATCAAAAAGACGTCCATGGTTGTGTGAGATAGACAACTTGGTAGAATAACGACGCCATCAGGTTTCTGGGCCAGTGTCACCATGACATTCAAATGTTTGCACACAAATTTGTAATTAACAAGCGCGTAATCCCCAAATTAATCCTACAGAAAGCATCTGCCCTCGTTCACCTTCGCAAATCAATGAGCCATATCAGTGACACTTTTTGCTGAAATCATCACAAAATTGTCAACCGATCTGTGAGTGAAACTGGCCGGTAGGAGCCAAGCCAGTGAAGACGTGGTTGTGGTTTACCCCTGACTTACTGTTCCAATGAAATTCTACTTAACACAAGAGAAATGTACACTGAATTGATCAACCGGAGTTTAGATAATATATGGTCATAATATGCCTTGACTGTATACCATAGAGATTCATGTATCTGAACTCCTCAGGAATGGGTAATGGGAGCCTGCCAACACGGATTCAGCATATGAAATGTATGAAATGCATTCTGAAATGTGCTGCACAGTCAAATTTAATGTTTTTCTTTTTTTCGTTGTCTCATTATCTCCTTTCAGCAAACTTTGAAGTCTAAGGTTTGGGTAAAATTAAGTTCAACTACACGGTACGCAGACGCTGCAATTCAGATTCGGATCAACAATACGCTGAAATATTGATTGTAATAAGTGGTATTGTAGAATCGTTAAAGGCTTTTTCCAGTAAAACTGTATACAAACATTGATAAAACTGACATGATGATGACTTCATCAATTGCATAGACTACTGATCAATAAAACTCTTCATAAAGGCAACTATCTTATATAGCAACACCTACATTTTGTATTCCCCTAAAGCAAAGAGCGACTCTAACCAATATAGTTTCATGTGGTAGATACTGAGACATCTCATATTCTAGGCTTGGATAGTTAGAGCCGGGAGATGTTCAGTGTATATTGAACATCACTCTAGAAGCATCCGGAGCAGCACATATGGACAGTAGGTGGAAACCCACCATTTAGCTAAATCTACTCCACGCCGGCTAGGCCACAAGTTGCTGATACCCTAGAACTGATGTCATCCCTCTGCCCAGATGCTCTATTTTCAGCCCAGGGTCCTGAACTGCTGAGAGGGGCTTAGTGGGATGGGATCTATAATTCTGTAGTTAACATCTGCCCCGTACACAAGCTGCCTCCTTGGCTGTCAACTATTATCCCCACCATCAAGAATGCTGCAAGTAGCATCCAGGGAACTAGAAACGAGAGATGCCAATAGCCAATTTGACCAGACGGAACTATTTCTTGTCATATGCAGACATTTCTAGGTTGCCGGCCAACTGTGTCAGTAAGTCAGTGAGAACATGACATAATGTGGGATTTACACAGATTCAGTGTCCCATCACCGCAATGAGCAGTGCAATCAATTACGATAGGTCAATCATCTCTGAAAAACTCAACTGTACAGTCGACAGACACTCAACAAATGACATGGATTAGCTTGTGGAGGCCACCGTTCATAATGGATCCACGGTCACACTGAAGTGTTGCTGTAACTGTAAGAGAGTTGTGTTACGTTATGTACAGGACTCAAAAATCATATCACATAGAATATGTGCTGTATAAACTGTTCTCTGGCAGTAATAAGATGCTATGTGCAATATTATCCATGTTTCTGAATGAGTTTAACTTAATAAATCAGGTTTGTAAAATCCGCAATTAAGCTACAGATAAACTTACAACATGTGTCAGCATGAGTGGGTGTCCATTATCCCACAAAAAAAGATGAAAATGCCTTTGAATACCTGTGAAGCCGATTTACTAATGGTGCCCAAGAATATTGTTCCATTTTACCAGCTTAGAGGGAACCAGGGGTCAGAACAACCCCTTTTATCGCTCCAAATCTCCTGCTCCACTCGTCCTTTTGTGTTTTACCTCATTTACCTTTTTCTTGTAGCACTTCAAGATTTGCTTTTCATGAGAGGTGTGTTATAAATAAAATGCATCATCATTATTATTATTATGATTATTATTATTATCATTGTTATTATTATTATTATTATTATTATTATTATTATATGTGCTTCAGGTACCACATGTTAACCTAGATACTGTGGCCCCACAAACTTCAGCGCTTTTTGAAACTTGACTTACTGATTTGGGTGCATTTGGGCTCCATTAACTTGGCTCCATTGAAAATAAGACCCTGTCTCAATGTGACTCTGAGGTGAAAAAAAGGTTAAATAAATAAAATATTAGGACCAACATGTGCTGAATACCTTAACTAGCTCTCCAGCGAGCTAACTGAACACATAGAAAGAGAGAGTGGAGAAGAACAAGATTTTAAATTTGAGACTAAAGTCGACCTCAAAACAATACTGTGTCTGTGAGTGTGAGACACTCACAGACACTGACTGAGACACAGGGGAGGTGATGTGTCTGAGCTCATCTGGGCACAGATGTGGCAGTATGTTACTTAATGGGATGTTATATAATGAATGCAGTAAGTAAAAGAAAACAGTGCACAGATTTCTCACCGCAAACAATCTGAGAACATTAGCCACCATGATGGACACAGAGCTGCCAGACGCCCCGATCACCCCGACCACCCTCTCTGGTTCGGGGATGATAGGGGGCTCTCCATTGGAGCAGCGCACATCTGAGGTGTCCTTCTGGATAAGGGCCTGGACAAAGCTGAGCGACTGCTCCAGGGCGTAGGTGTCTCTGGAGCAGGTATCCAGGATCCGGGCCCCCAGAGTGATGTTAGGAAGCAGGTCAGGGTCACTGTTGATCTGGTCCAGTGCGTACAGCATGGCCTCCATACGATGGACCCCCTTCTCCCTCTTGATCTCCCCGCAGGGCACCCCAGCTGGCCCTCGGGAGTGCACCGGGAACAACCCACCCAGGGTGATGTCCCCGTCGATTTTGATGGAGTGAGGCTGGGTGCCCTGCTGGGCCCACGAGCCCGGACCGAAACCCACCAGCAGCACCCACAGCAGCCGAGGCCACGATTTTAAGTGGCATCCCAATGGCGGACCGAGCTGGCAGCACTGCTGGGATGAGTGGGCCTGTGACGTCATGATGATGGCCACCAAAGGTACCTACAGCACCAGGCTTCTCCCTCTACCTTGGACATTCAGAGAAGGTGCATTAGTGATTTGATCATAGCACTGTGTCTAAACATCAGCAGATGGATGATGTTACCATTTTGAACATGGACTTTATTATTATCTATGTGATTTCTTTATCCGGAGTGGCTGGCTATTTTTGCTGTACCAGATCACAACTGAGAAAATGTAAAAATATAAAAAAAATAAAACAGTCAAACTGTGGTTTAAGAGAATATTTTAGACCACATGTGGGATGATGCAGAGTGAAAACAAAGCTTTTATTGTGGAGTTCATCTGAGAGCATGATAGAAACACAATACATTTTGCAAAACAGAAAACATCAACTGAACGGCATTTCATGGTCCAAAAGCTAAAAGAGGATTATTTTACCTAACATATGAGGGTCATTCACAAAATTTAGAGTAATTATTTGTGCAAAGGGCAGATTTGGATCCCGCAGGAATTAAAATCTAATTAATAGGAATGTAACTATACATACACTGGGTACCACGCAATATCCAGCTCAGTATGGGCAAATATTTCTGGATTTTGTTGAGGTCAAATAATGTTAGGATACTCTTAAATAGTATTAAGTCGGAGTTCATGCAGTATAAAATATGGCATAACTTATGGTACATTCAAATTTACTTGTTTTCTTGCAAAATGCATGAAGTCAAACTTTATATGGGAAGATACATATCGAGATATAAGAGATAAACTGACTAACTGAAACTAACATTCTGGCACATCCACTTTTGAAGCTGAATTTAGGGAAATCACTTCAACAGATACTCAATGTAATCAAAATGTGAATCTGAGCTACATATTGCAGGGTTGGCATTTTTCCCTTTTCAAAAGAGTATTACTGGTACATGAAACTTGAAAGATTTCTACATGTAATGAGAACGAACTTCTTACCTGCCCATTCTTCAGTGACCAGTCTTGATTTCATCCATCACATGAGCACCTCTAAACAGGCCGTTATCCATGGTCCAGTATTTGATTATATCTAGAGGCAATGCTCTCCTCTCCTCCCAAAAAGTAAATCCTCAAATCATCTCAGAGAGTCTATGTGCTTTCTCAAAATAACTGGAAAGGACCGCAATGACACAATTGTTTTTAAAAAATTGAGTTCTGATTTATAAAAACAGAATGAAAACACGGACTTTCGAGGCTTTAGGGTATAGCATCATGGCAGAATCAGGGAAAAGTAGAAAAACGCACAACATTACGCCAGTGAGATTCTACAAATCGCTGCCAAATCCCTTAAAAGCTCTCTCTCTCTCTCTCTCCCTCGTTCTTTTTCCCGTGTGTTTGCATCTCTCCCATGCAGGCACTCCTCTCCTCTCTCCGCTGACCCCCCTTACTCTCTCTCTCTCTCTCTCTGCCACTCTTTCTCTCTGTTGAAACCTCTTCTCGCTCTTCCTCTCTGCACTAATGGCCACAGATTGGGATTATCATGCGGGCGTCTGTGAAGAAAGCCCTAGGTGGACTAGCCCATATTTTTTTCATACAGCTGAACGAAATGCAGAACCCTCCCCCCATATGATGGAACTCTGTCACTTTGAGAGATTAGATGAGCAGTGATTTGATTCATACTGACACACCCACCCACACACACCCACCCACACACACACACACCTCTTAATGTTGGCACAATTGTAGAATATCTAGACAGCAAACATGTTTCATCACATCTTTCATCACCAACCAGAACAGCTAGAATCTCTGTTAGATACATTATTGATTTGAGTTGCTCTGGGAAAACAACATTGAGCCCTTTTTTTCATCTGTTCAGCTTTTGAACTGAAAGATTATCTAGGGAATAAAAGATGCTATGAACAAATCAATATGAAGTTTTCAAAGAAAAAAATCGCAGTGTGAAATGTAATGTAAAAATAGTTCTGAAATGTTACCCAGCTTGCAGCTCATCATCTGTCAGTTGAGGCTTGAGCAGAGGACCACTACTGCCACCCACTGTACCAATTTAGAAAGCTCATCACTTCTGCCTCTACCTCAGAAGATGCATGGAGTATTACAATACAATGTTAGAAAAAAAATAAAGCACACATTACAAACTACTTACACATTTTTTATTTCAAGTTAACACTTTCTATAATATACTAAAATAATATTTGATTGGCCTCTGCCCCCGATATCAGGCAAACCTGCAGAATCAACCGACAGATAACATAAGGCTTTATCAGTGTGTAAAGTGTGACAGTGTCTATTAAACTACCCTAAAAAGATAGACTTCTCCAAGCCGTCCTCCACTTTGGTGTATTCCAGGTGGGATTTGAAGTAGTGGCTTTCGTAGCGCTCGCTGCCACGGACATACTCCAGATAGTCAGGGGCTCCAGGGCAGATGACATTGTCTGCCATCAGGATGCTGCCTTTCCTGAGGAGACCACACTCCTGACAAAAAGGAAACTTGGTGTCATATGTGGCATTTGGGAGAAGAATCAAAAGTGCAAAGTTTAATCAGTATATTATGAGCATATCAGGCTTGCCTCCAGCAGTTTTGTGTCAGGAAGGTAGCGATCCTTCCAGTGATCCACGAAAACCAAGTCAAATGTTTTAACCCCGAAGTGCTCCTTCATTTTGGGGATCCAATCCCCGGAAGACCCTTCAACTAAAGTGACCTGAAAATATACAGCGCAATGTATTCCGACATACACGTAGCATTTAACTCACATTAACTGCAGTTTCAGTTCATCTTGACCACATCCGGCTTTACCTTGTCCTCTAATCCGGCCCAAGCGATGACTTGACGAGCAATCGCAGCACAATGTGGGTTGAATTCAAGAGTCAAGAGCCTGGCATCAGGGGGAAGAAGGCTGGCTATGCGCACTGTGGAGTAGCCACAGTAGGTTCCCAGCTCCAGTACAGTGGCGGGCATCACCTCACACACCACTGAGTCAAGAATGGCCCCTGGTGCACGGAGACACGCAGAACAGTGAAGCCAGGATACCAAAACATAGCAACTCTTCATGGGGAGTCATCACTTCACTCTTAGGCATTAATACACACGGTATAAATCAATACCTTTCTCATCCCCCACATTCATGGCCCATTCCTTGTATTTGCAGAACTGGTCGATGGCTTTGACCACGCTCTGAGGGTCCCCTCTAGTGGCGTTCTTCTGCACTGCACTCAGGAGCCGCTGGATGGAGAAGTTGAAAAGAAAACTGAGGGCATGCTACTTTATAGTGTTGAGTAGAGTTCGTAATGTAAAGAATACCCCCTGATGTCTCACGCTATATTAGACATTTTGAGAGAGGAATACTGTTAAGAATGTTTCAATAGTTGTAAATGGTCACTTTCCCAGTCCAGATTTTCCCAGCTGGTCCAGGGATTCAAAGCAGGGATCTGTCAGTGCACTCCTCTAACCTCTGAGCTACAGCTGGCCTTGCCTTAGACTGTTGTCGTGTGTAGGCTTGGATTTCTAGGTCAGCAAAATACATTATGTGGCAAAATGGATGGGGTTGCCCACCAGTAACCTCGCCTTATCTCTGAAACAATTCTCTCATGTGAAATTATGGCAACTGGCAAGCAATCCACTCCTGAACTGCCCCAGATTACCTTCGGTTTCCTTGGATGATAAAAACACAGATCTGATTGGTTAGTTAGTTTAAGGTCAATGTAGAAGGGCCATGGAAGTTCAATGTGCTCACTGTGTTGGACCAAACTGAGATTGCATCTTCAAGTACTTTGTTTATTGTTTACTCTTTTTTTATTTATTTAGAGAAACTATATTTTTGCTTACAAGCTGTATAAGGCTAAACCTCATCACTACTAATGTGCATCTCTCTTCACTTACAAGACCAAGTCACATATAACATTCTGGTTGAACGGGTCTGATCATGAGTGTAAGTCTGGTCTTGGAGAAGTGAGTGAATAACATATATATATATTTGAGGCCCACCTGAGGACGTGTGGTCTGGGTCACGGTGTCCAGCAACCGCTCAACAATGACATCATGCCATATCAGCGCCAATCCTGCATGATACTGCACAGCGGTCGGGATCACCCACCGGTACAGAGCGTACAGCACCGCTGCTCCCCCAATGCAACTGTAAAGAAGGATCAACCACATCCTAGAAAAAAAACAAGAGTACCCATCAATTCAGCATGATATATAGATATAGATACAGTCCTGGCCAAGATTATTGGCAGCACAGGATCAGACAATATGAATACAAATATAAAATAAATCTTTTATAGCTAAAAGAAATTGAAAAGTGCCCATGATTATTGACACCCTTTTCTAATACTTAGTTGCACAGCCTTTGGCGATGATGATGACACTGACATGTTTCTTGTAACCATCAATAAGCTTCCTGCACCTTTCTGCTGCCAGTTTCCCCCTCTCTTCAATTGCAACCCACTCCAGTTCATCAATGTTTAAAGGATTAATTTAACCAACTGCACATTTCAGATCTCAACAATGGTTCTCAATGGGATTTAGATCAGGACCTTCAATTGACACCCAGTTGTCTGACACTGGCTAGCACATTTTGCTCCAAAATGCATTGGCAATGTTCTAATATCATGATGCCCTTAAAACATTCAAGATGTCCAAGCAGCCCCACCATATTTGGAACTGCCACCATATTTAACTGTAGGTAGGGTGTTTCTTTTCTTTAAAAGCTTCATTTCATTGTCTGTAAAGCGCTGATCTGCATTGCCTGTAACCTGTAATTGTTGAATTACACTGCAAATGAGAATCTATTTCCTCCAATAAAATTGTAAAGGGTGCCAATAATCATGGTCAATTTTAAAACCATAACAGATTTTTATTTTATTTTGATTCTTATTGTTTGAGCATGTGCTGTTTTTAATTTCCATTTATTTCAGAAGATATTGTACATTATATGCATAAAATGCAAAGGTGTCAATAATCTTGGCTAGAACTGTAAATAATATGTTATTATTTTTGTAAAAATGCTGTAATAAATAAAACAGAACAGCTATGACAAACACATCTCCATGAAATAAATGGTTATGGAAATCAATGCCCACGGCCCTCATCACTACCTCACTCCTCCTTTTGTGTTGGGCTGATGAGATGGGTGTTTACTATGCAGCATACTGCCCTTGTTGTCATTATCATTCATCTACTGCTGTCAGGACCACGTGCCCACACCTCATCTATATTACATCATATCAACATAAGCAAACAATTTGAAATAAAACATCAGTACTCCTTCAACATAATGGATGTTTTTGTGGTGTGTTCCTATGGACTCTCAGCCACAATTAGACTGTTAGCTATCTCAAGAGTTTCACATAGATGGGTTGGGGAACAAAAGAGCTAAAAGGAAGAAAAGGCCACTGCCAGAATCTTAAACAAGGGATCCTTCTGTCTGAGAGCAGAAAAGAGCATGGCAGGAAACTCGTGTACCTTTCATTGATAATGCAACTGTGAAAGACCAAGAGTGGCTGAGGTAATGCCTCTTGAGCTGGGCTTTGAGTTGCATGGCAACTGGCCAGGGGTTAAGAGCTGTGTGCAAAATGCCACAGCACTGAGGCTTCGTCCACACTATGCCATAGCTGAAATTTGAAAGGCACATTTATGGCTCCATTTTGGCCTGCCGTCCACACTGCGGCGCCGCCCGAGTGGTCTGCGCATGCCCATGGAAGAAAGTATCAGTTTTTGGTGGTTGTGGTGTGCAAGGCGAGCGTTTCCAAAAACGCCGTTAACCCAGCATAACGACGTAGTGTGGACGTAGCCAAGCTGTTGGACCTGGGCAACCTTTACTTTGGCTTCCCTCTAATGTACACAGACAACTAAACTCACTCACTTAAACTCACAGACACACATCTCTTGTTTACTATCCCCACCGATAAAGAAAATAGGGAGAATGTGCATTTAAAAGGAAAACAAGATTGTGTAACAGGAAAATAAGATTGTGTAACAAAAAATCAAGATTGTGTAACAGCAAGTCACTCCTCAACAAAAATGTGCAATTTGTGAGTCACGTCGAAAAAAGGGAGTCTCCGACGATAGAAACAGAGATAACAAGAACGCGCGCGGTTAACTGAAGGCTGAAGGAAAAGTTTCATGCATCATTTAAGAGGCACAGAATATAAAAGGGCAGTGACTGGGGGAAATGAAACCATTGAATCACGCTGTCAGCCTGAATGTCCATCGACATAACATGCAACATGTGGTGGATTAGCAAAAATCCAAAATACAATCCATCAATCCACATATTTGCAGTATAGGTGGCCAAACAGGAACTGAGATTAGACTGAGTCATGCAGAACTACATAGCTAACATGTTTCATCCATAAACAAGCTGCATTCTGAAAACACCTCTCACTGATACTTACTCTTCACACCTCTTCTTGTTGCCATCTACCGTGGAGTACAAACTGTCTCACACCAGCATATACTCGCGTTTCCACGGGACTAACCCCTCCCTCTTCTTTCTTTCTTCCAACCCCCTCCGCTGAATTCATGTCAGCAGGCGAGGAATGCGTTATAGAGCAAAATTTCACCGGGGGGAACCAGCGATCACATTCACACACAGACACACACACACACACACACAAACACACACACACGCACATACATGCCACCTAAATCACAAGGGGCTGCAGGGGAGGAGAGTAATGCAGTTTGGTTTTCACTCGATCATTCCAACTACTCTGATTTATTAGTTTAGAGGTTGTAACTTGATCATTACCTGCAACAATATTTCTCATTATTTCATGTTTAAAATGGCATTTTGTGTATAATTCCACTTTTTTCCCACTCTGATAAGGAATCCACAACAAGCAATCAAAGGAACCTGTAATGTGATTACTGTCACAGATGTACAATACTTTTTTATAATCCCATTACTATGAATGCAGCCCAGTAATCCCTTTCAATCCAGCCATACTCTGTGTGCTTCTAAAAAGGTTTTACCATAGTCAGGTGAGTCATATCACAGTAATCTAAATCCTAATAACATTTCTGGAAGACTCAGCGGTATCTGAATAAATCCAAGTCTCACACTTAGCCTAGTCTGCCAACCTTTTCAGTACAGTGTGATATAATAAATGAAATCAAAGTACAGTCTCTATTTACTTTCCTCAGAGGTATATAAAAATGGAGAATAAAAGCACAGAATAAAGAAATCACATTGGTTTATTGAAACCCAAGAAGTAATTACTAGTGTCTATGTCAGCATACACTTTTCCAGTAAGTCATATTTCTTTTTGGTCATGGGTGTGCCTCAAGTTTGATACAGCAAATATACAACTACCATTAAAATACGAAACAACCTAACTGTGAAAGACCCTACATTGAGCTAGTATTTAGAGCTGTAAACAGTAAGCTACTTCTTAAAGCTGTGCTCATGAAGCCAGCACCTGACTACTATACCCCCAATATTAAATCCAAGACTACTATTATGTTCACAGACGTGTCCACCCCTGCTCTTTTGAGAAGCGAAGCAGCCGACTGAGCTATGAACAAGGCAGAGCTCCTCCGTCTACGAGGCGATCCAGGGGTGTTTCAGACACTGTGCAGCCGTGGCTCTTTTCTCTGGCTGCAGCTCCAACATGGTCGAGAGGAAAGAGCTGAACTGGTCAGCTTCCTCCCGCGGCCAAGCGTACTTATCCAGCAGGATTTCACACAAACTCCACGGTTTCAGCTTTGAGATGTTCCGCAGTTGTCCTAGAGAAGGTTAGAAGTAGGGTTAGACCGATGTTTAGTCAATATCAAATATAAGACGGTCAGTGTCAGTGTATTATTGAATATCGTCATGGTCAAACACTAGCTAGAAGTATTCTCCTACTTCTAGCTAGTGTTTGATCTTTTCACCGGTTAGGGTTAGGGTTAGGGTTAGGTCAAATACTATTATGTAATTCCTAATCAAACACTGTTCCTAAGTAAGTACACTGTCGGGTGCAAACATTATTTCATATTTGGAATAATTCTGTACATTTTACCTTTATGGTTGAAAAATTGTTTGGCGTTTCTCCCCGAGAGTGCAAACTGGGACGGAAGGGGTCCCAGTAGCTCAATGATGTGGGCAATGTGATCTGGTGGGACACAGGCAGAGCACATGTTAATGATCAAGCAACAGGAAGAACAACAGAAGAAGACAACCGTGAGTATAATAACTTATTTGTCTTCACTTATTTGTCTCATTTGTTTAAATAAAAAGTAGCTAGCTAACTTATTGCACTTTTACCTCAGCACTGGTTCTGCTCTTAGATGCTTGTTTAGGAAGGAAATGCACTTACGATTTCTGGTGACTAGTAGTTCTCTTGCCTACCTATGTTCAATGTACTTATTGTAAGTCGCTTTGGATGAAAGCGTCTGCTAAATGACTGTAATGTAATGTAATGTAATGTAATGTAATGTAATGTAATGTAATGTAATGAATGAAACAAACCTTCCTCTCGAGAAAAAGCGTCTCCTGATTGGGGGTCAAACAGATACTCCCCTGTGGCCAGCTCAAAAGCCTACGGTAAACACAGCAGAACAAAAAGATAGCTGCTGGAAATAGTAATGTACTCTTGGACTGCAGAATATGTTTTAAAAAAGGCATGAAAAACAATATTTCTCAAATACATGTCTATTTTTGTAAATTAAGCAGCAGCTGGATGTGTGAAAGTAAATTAGTGCAGAATGCTAGAATTCATTATTTCTCATTTATCATTTTGTCTGTTGTATAATACTATGCTGTCCCCTGTGACAGACATGTGACATGTGTAGACATGTCACATGTCTGTCACTAACCTGTGCCTGAGTATTATACAAGTCAGTGAGGCCCTTCAAGTAAATCATCTATCTGATCTTGAGCAAACCACTACTTGGTGGAGATAGTCTATGAACCAAAACCAAGAGAAACTATAAAGATTGTTAGCTGACCTTCAGAGAGAGAGAGCATAGAGAGATTTTTGACTTTCTGTGAGGCTTGTGACAAGGTATTTCTCTCCAATATATCTGTATGCAATATATTTCATACTTCAACCCATCAGTGTTTTGTGTGTTATTTCAAGAGTATTATTATATGCAGTGAGTGCTTCCAGGCAAATTTCCATGACAGATGCTGCTCTGCTCTCCTCACCATGCAGGCGACGCTCCAGATGTCAGCCGGTGTGCCGTAGTCAGCGCCGATCAGGACCTCCACAGAGCGGTACTGACACGTCTGGATGTCCTCAGTGAAATGTTTATGCTGGAATACAAGAGAGACGAGGCATTAAGTTCCTCAACAAAGTCAATTACAACTTCTGACATCAACATGGAATTTAATCAGCAAATACAAAGCAAATACTTGCAAGCAATACAAGCAGTGACCTAAGTGTGGGTCTCCCAAAAGGTAATACCTTGAAATCCCACTTCAAAACGTGAGAAATTACAAGCCTAACAACTGAGCATTGGGTAGCGCTCAAATCCACAAACAACAGAGAGATGATGCATCTCTACAACCTAGTATTCCAGTCAGCCCACACAAATGTGTTTGTTTGGAAACATATCACAACACCTGAATGTTTGCTGGTTTAAACGATGGCGTGATAAATGAGGGCTACTCTACATACCCATTTGGAGTGAAAAAAACAACAACCTGTTGTTCATTAATGAAACTCTTGTTATGGAAAATAATGATGTAAGTATGTTCTTAATGTGTGTGTTCTTTACTCCTTGACCTAATCAAACCACAAGGATGAGCAGGTCTTGGTGTTTGTACCTGTATGATTGTCCTAGAAGGACCCCATGATCGAAGGAGAGTTCAACATCCCATTACATCAGTCATGTGTATAAATGTACCTGAGGAACTGAACTCCTCAGCTCATTCTGCATA
>CABFOQ010004318.1:10301-25146 GCA_900660455.1 Gephyroberyx darwinii | reverse complement strand
ATTCCTTTTGTACCCGAGGAATGTGGAGACGGAGATAGCTACCATTGTCATCTGGGAAGCAGGATGTCTTCAGATAAGGCCCTCTAATTATAAATTTCTTTTTTTGTCTCATGAAATATGAAAGTGAATGTCTTGGGTGCCAATTATGGCCTCATTACAGGCTAATTTAAAGGAAATTAAAAGGCCAACCACTCCATATATCGCCACCAGACAAATGAACTGGCCCCCGCTCTCTAATTGAAATCTTTTGTTTGTGTAACAGACATCAGTCAGCCCGGCTAATAGCTGTGATATAATTGATTCCAACATCAGTGATAGTGCGGTGCATAATTGGGCCTGACCCGCAGAGCGAAAAAACTCACAGGGGACAAACGCAGTTGATGTCACGGGGAACGTCACTGTCCTCATTTGTCAGAGCGACAGACAGTGAACCCAGCATTCAATGTCTACATCACCTGACCGGCGATCTCCAAGGGACTCGGCTAAGCACTGCATTACAGCAGGATTGATTTGCTCTGCCATGGGTTCTACTGTATTGAAATCAAGATGGATGAGGTTTGGGTTTTTCTCTCTCTCGTCGGTGCGCCGCTGCATATCGGATAAATATTGGATCTCCGTGTTATCTACAAGTACGTATTTCCCACGAACAACGCGCGAGATGTAAAGATCCCACATGCCATTTAAGGAAAATGATGTTTTGCGTGAATGTTCAGCGGTATGGAATTACACGACAATCTCAATTAAAAGTTTTAGGGATGACCTGACAGCGGAGTAATTATCAAAGGCTCAAAGACTAAAAAAGCCTAACCAGTAATTAAAAAATAATTTCCAAGTATCAGGTGGTTTCTCTTTGACAATTGCTTAGGTTACCATGCAATTAAAGATACCTATAATTAGTGCCATGTTGCTAATTAGTGACAATTTCAAGCATGGCTCTTTCTTTTCTTGACTGAAAGAGGTACAAAGATCATTAGCTTCCTCGTAAGTTTCCCCATGTTGTCAGTTTGGGCCTGGAACAATTAGAAACGGAGACAGTACTTCTACTGGGATTTGAATGGCAACAGATGTTGGGGATTTCCCTAAGCACATCCAGAAGTATAATACTTCATTTTGGGTCCGAGCCCAAAGCGCTGTTGGCATTCATATAAATGCTCCGTAACTGCTACACACATCTTGGAATGTCACAAAAATAGATGAGGGACTGACAAAACGGTGATCTATTGGATCTACTGTTGGTTCGGTTCTGGTGCGTGCCAGGGTAGGAAATGAACAGCCAGACTTGAAAGTTCATTAAACGCTCCTGAAATTGGGGCTACAAATTGAAAAATATAAAAAAGGGATAGAAAATTGATAGCGGCTGCTGATATTTATACTGACAGAACGCCAAAATTTCTCACATATTTCTGTGATTTTGTCTTAAAAAAAACCCATGCCTCTCTAATTTGCTGCTAAAAACCAAACGGCGGTAAGCTAGTCCACAGCGCTCACTCTTCCTATCAGCTTTACTTCACTAGAAAGGAACTGCTAGTGGCACTCACACACTTCCTGTGAGTGTCTTGAGCCAAACAGTAAACATTTGACCAGACTGGCTGTGCATCATTATGTCACACAAGGGTCACCATGGTGTCAACAGTGAGCGGTGACTGCTGCTGGTTGCTGCAGTGCGGTCCATATCCCTCAGCTGTGGCCTCTTTCCTCTCTCTTTCGCCCGTGTGGTCCTCATTAAGGAGGCGGGAGGATGGATGCCTGTCCTCCACGCGGCGGTGAGGAGCTCAGCAGTGTTCCTTGTTAACTAAGTTATCAGAGTGTCTGTGATGAGCAGGCAGGAGAACTGAACCCCCCCCACCCCCAGCTCCGCTACGCACCAGCCCTGTCTAGCCGTAATGAAACAATTCACGGGGGGCCGCGTCCCGTTGGGAGGTTAAGGGGTCTCTCTGCATCAATTAACATTTGGTGGGCTTTTGGAACAAGCCCGGTGAAGACTAATAGCCAGGCAAGTGTGAAATCACCCTGCCCTGGCCAGCAGTCATGTGCATTGGTAAGTGAAAATGAGTTTCGGGATTGAAAAAGGGAACTGGCTCAGATGGGAGGGAGGGAGAACAGATTACCATGGATACCGAGGTAGCCCGAGAAATCAATAAGTCTAGGAGTTTTGAATGGACCATTGTGTGGCTGTTTGGACTTTCTCAAAAAAATAAATCTGTCTCGCTCCTCCTAGTGTGCAGGCGATAATGGCTTCGGCTGATGAACTAGAGAGGGTGGGCTCCCTACAATGAGTCTACATTTGTGTTAAGGCCTTGGAGAGAGCTGGAGTCAGAGTCTCCTCACCTGGTAGAAGTTGGGCCAGTAGGTGCTGATGGCCAGCTCTACCTGTCCCCAGGTGCGAGTGGCCGGACCAGACACGTTCCAGACGGGCATCCCCATGGGACTGTTGTTTTCCTTGATGTAGACGTTGAGCTGGCCTGGGTGGCTGCTGTCCCGGCCTCCCATGTAGTAGTGGAAGATGACACAGTGGGTGTCGTTTTCCTTCAGCTGGGGCGTCAGCAGCAGGGCCTTCTGCCCCGCAAAGCGTCCCGACGTGTTCACCATCATGAAAGCTGAGCCTGCAACACGGAGGAGATGATTATATCTTGAGTTCATCAGACCTGGGTCAAACAGTAGTAGCAAATAATTGTTGCGGTTCATGTTAACCTGCTTGGAGTACCGGATGGGTGGGCTTTATTGCACCGTGACAATTCAAAGAGTGTCGGGTAAATTGACTAACACAGTAAAATATATAATACCTTGTCGGTAATTGGCTGTACTTGTTGTGCACTGTATTGTCCTGTGTAGAAAACCCTTCCACCCAGCACCTCAGTAGGTTAAAACAAACTATCAAAGCTGTTTGTTCATTGGTTTTGTTCCAGGCTCAGTATAAATAATCTAATAGTAGCCCAGTTGTGAATTACTACTGGAGAGAGGCTTTTATTTTACCTGCACATTAAACTGAGACGCCAAAGTTGAATGTGGTATACTATGAAAATGTCACTAAGTCACATATTTCAACATTAAGCAACAACTTTGCTAGATTCAGTAAAATGATGATGGCTGTGTGATGCTTTTCTCTGATGTTTTATCACTTTTATCAAACGTTTTGGACCGACTGGTTATCAAAGACAGGTGGTTGTTTGCTCAATAGGAGGATCTCCTAAGCAAGTATCAGGTTATTGCAGACCAGGTGTAGATGTAATCAAATATAAAACATTATGTTATGAGAGGCTACATAATGGTTGTGGTGAGAGCGTTGAATCCCCTCTACGTAATGCCCCGTCTCTCCGGATTGATAGAGATTCTGTAATCATAATCATTTATCATTTACAAATGAGCAGAAAAGACAAATGTTATCACGCTGGATTTCTGGGAATAATGTTTTCCCTCAATGACAGAGGGGAGGGAGATGAGGAGAAATCAATAAGTTAAAATAAATTTGCCAAGCAAGACCCATTTAGATTTTATCATTTGGATTCAATATTAAAGGTTAATCTAATTCTCTCCCCTCTTGCCAATAAAACACAAGTGAGAATGATTATATTGGCAAACTTTCAATGAGTCGCAGAACACATTCTATTTGTCATCATCCTATTTAGCTTGGCTCGGTAACGAGATGGCACAAATTGTAACAGCGTGTGAGACATAGCCAAAAAACACAAGAAGTGACTGAGTTTGTGGAAGAGCTTTCATCTGGCGGTGATGATTGCAGGGTAAACAGTTTGGTTGGAAAAGCTCTCGCTCACCTGCGCGTGAGGCTGAGCTGAACTGAATGGGGAATGGTGTTTGTCACTCAATTTACCGTCCACTTCCACTGAGGTGTGGTCTGCTTTAAAAAGGTATAAAAACGTCAACCGCACAGTAGGACTGGCCCCCGGAGTGCGCCTGGCCCAAACACCCTCTCGCAGAACCCTATTTTGTTCCATCAATGACTCGAGCTTGCAGACTCGTGTTGTTGTGCTGCACTTGCAACGCTCACCGATCTGTCTCCGGCTTCAGATAACGCGCGTGGATTCTGTCATGTTTACAGAATGAAACAGGAGGAGAGGGAGCGAGGGAGGAGGAGCGCCGGATCGTGATGACACCGAGTCAAGGTCCTCGGCTTTGTTTGTCATGTAGCAGTAAGTCGTCGCTTTACAGGATCTTAAAGGGATTTGGATCATGTGAGCATCATCTCACCCTGTGCTTACAGCAATGTGCAGAAAGTAGTGATTAGCTAAAGATCATTGTGGCTTTTTCACATTTCCAGGAAACACCATGGTCATTGTGCTCTGATTCGCTGTTCATTGTTGTGAACAACAACCCACTGCTGCTCTTCCAGTGACTTTTGATGTATTATTCACTATCAATCTGCCTCTGATGTAAGTCTGATTCAGGCTAATTATTTCTGAGGGTATACAGGAAGCTGTGTACGGTACATGAAGAAGGGCAGGAGGAGAATCGACTTTGAGACACTTGTTTGTCCAACTTCAATCAGGCAGCTCCAAACGAGGGCTCTTTAATAACACTCAACCATCTGCTCAGGTGCCCAGAACATTTTTTGTTTCTCCCCTGAGAGGCACTGGCAACCCTTGGTGTGACGCGAACCAGCACTAATAATCAGGTGATGAATTGTTCAATTGAAGCTCACGTTACAAAGACAACCGCTTTCCTCTACGATTAAAACAGGTTGCTTACTCTTCATTTGAAACAGTCACGTTGTGACAGCGTTGCTCAGGAGATTTCTGCACGGTTGTGCTCTCTGCTGGTAATTAGAGATGAACATTTCAGATTCCTCAAGCAGCATTCGTACATTTTACCACTATGTTAATGAAATATTAATAAAACAATAAGTACACTGTAAAAAAGTTGCTTGTTTGAAAGTTCTTGTTTTATAAGGCTTAACGTAGCGGTTGCACTATCTTTCCAGACAGGCAGGCTGCAGTACTGTAGCAAAGTTCAAGGACTTTCAAGGAGGAAATTCAAGCACTGCAAATTGTTTTAGGTCAGTGACGCCAAACAACAAGAGAGGAAATTTAATCCTTCGTCCTCGTTATTGACAACCAGAAAACAGAAGAAGAATATCTCAAGTGCTACTGTGCTGCCTCATTGTGCTGCCATTGTCACTCGCTGACAGAGCTGAGGCAGATGACAGGAGGACGCTGACTGTCATTCAGTTTCCTACACTCTCCAAGCCTAATGACCACATACTCTGCAGGACCTGCTGCACCGCGACAAGCTAATTAGCCTGCTAGTCTAAGAGCAAATTACAATGACATTGTGTTAGTGCTGCGCTAATGTGCTAGTGATGCACAGGGGTGTTTTCTCTCTATCGCTCTGCCTCTCTTCCTCTTTCTATCTCTAGTGCCTTAACAATGGCATGTTCAGGACCAATTAAAAATAGAGAGCTCTCTGCACACATGAGGCCTGTCTGTGCAACTCCATAAAGGCCAGTGCCCTGTCTAAGGTATTCAGGAGAACTGATTTATTATTATTCCAATGTAGGCCACGTTCACCTTCCATTACAGTCATGGCTTAACATGGAGAACATAGAGGCTGGTATGAAAAATGAATTGGCAAAAGATGAAATGTTCCTGCTCCAGAAGCTACATGCATTCAAGCTAGTGCTCTACAGAAATGTGTGGCATGCTGCTGGAATAGCAGCCCGTGACTTTCATTTGAAGCCAGTATTTTAAAATGTATTAACAGGAAACCTCTGCATGCCTAACATAGAAAACATGATTGAACGTTTGTTAATTGTATTATGTTTATTGTTAGATGAATGGCTTCATGATTAAACGTTCTACTGTTACAGGGAAGGTTTTTCTAACCTTGCAGTGGCCTCTTTACCTAGCAAGCCCACAGGTTCAGATAGTAATCAAGTAATCTGAAATAACAGCTTCAGTGGTTTAATGGTATTAGAGGCCACACAGAGAGGACCATGGAAATACTACAAAGGAAGGCTTAAATCAAGTTAATCCTTTGCCCCATCAACTCACTTGCACTGCCAAGCCAGTTGGGAATTGTTCACACTTTGGTCATTTGTGATGGGCAGAGACGTTCCCCCTGAGAATTCACTCCGCTAAGAGATTTTTCAAAGTGGCATCTCAGAGTAGCGACCTAGTGCCAAATTGGTGATCAGTCACAAGCTAAATGTCTCATGTGACAACACAAACGCAATTTAATCTGGTAGTTTCTATCAGATAACCTCTTCAAGCAAGGAAGTGCTTTGACATCAGGTTTCTGGTTGCCACTCTTGGCAGACCCCTGCATGTCTACCGAAGCACTGAGTCTTGCAAACTGAAACACATTTTTCAGAGCAGGATGCACACGCACACATTACCCCGAGGCATCAACTAGTGAGGATGATCTGCCGGAAGTCTGACAAAGAAAAGCATGAGCTCATGATTTCATATGGTACAGAGACCAAATCCCATACACTGTAGTGATATTTTAACATGAATTATTTTCGGTAATTCCTAAAATAGATTGTCTTAATCTTTCTTTAGACTACATTTTGTTAAATTGGACTAACACTAAATATAATGCACAGCACAGTGGGTGTATGCATTGGCAGATGACTGGTTTCTATACTGCTTTTTCAGACAGGATAAGACGTAACGCAGCAAAAAGCCTTGAGCCGGGTAAATGGTTGCAATTGTATGTATCATTTGAGTTGTTAAAACATAAAAAGGGTGGGAAATGTTCTCAGTGGGTATATAGTCTCATGTAATTTAGTTCACACGAATAGGGAACTGTCTAATCCTAATCATCAAAGTCTATAGGGTGGAGGTATTTAGATTCATTATGAGTTGAGTGATGGCCTGAGTGGAGGATATAATTTGCAATAATGACTAGTCCTCATTATTTCTCTTCCATTCAGGTCCTGAACTCTGTGAAAATCATTATGTGGGGGAAATCAGAATGAAGGGGCGCTCTTTAAACCCAAACCCTCCAGGTCTCATTTGCTAATAAAATTCACAGAGGTCGCACCCGCAGAAAAGCATGGGAGCCGCTTCGGAAATGTCAATGAAGACAGGGCTATTCTCACTTTCTGCCACCAATCAAAAACGCTCTCGCTGTGAGGGTTAGGTTGTTAATGTGAAGAGCCGTGGCCTCCGCTCAATTTTCCAGAACTTTCCCTGTGTCCTTTGAAACATGAAAGGAGGCTGATAAAATAGCACTGAATAAGTTTGGGCTTCCCGTTTGAAGGCTCTGGCAGGCTTCTTTGACAATGTCTAGCAGCTTCACCTGAAACCATCGATCATGCTGAACACGTTTCAGCCCCGTCTTTTCATTCAGGTGGAACAGTAAGTGACCCTTATTGTGTTCCATGGCAACATCCTTTGTTGGTGGCCGTCAATCAGCGGCAATTCTTCATGGCTTAATATGTCTTAACATACTATTGGCACTCCATAGCGATATCCTCGTAATGACACATTATACAACCCCAGAGACTGTTCACGTGAGCCACCTAGCTAGATCGTTAGCCATATGCACATGCCATGCGCGCTAATGCGAAATGCAGTACGCTAACATGTCCTCCGTCATGACAGTACGGCACGCCATCATAATCCTGTTTATAGTAACGGGTGCGATCCTGTTTGGTTGGCGCACCGCACAGCGCGGGCTCGGCATGCAGACATGTTAAATTGGGAGATCTCAGTCTGTCGTCCCCGGGAATTAATTCACGGATTGATCAGACGAGGTAATCTGCCGTTCTGTTTCGTCCCTTAATCACATAATGGGGTTTCTCCTTAACCTCGTGACCTTGCATACGAGGTGTGAGTTTTGCACAAAGTTGGGAATGCCTCAAAAGCAATTAGCTTATTTTCGCATCGTGGGCCCACCCCCCCGGCCGCCTCCGGCCCGTCGACGGCAAATCTCATCTTTTGCTGATGTGATTTAAATTCTGATTAAATTTCTGACGTCCTTCAGTCGGTTGGTGTTCTCTCCTCTCACATTTTAAGTGCCGATCCTTCTTTTGTTTGAACAGCACATAAACAACATCAGCAGCCCAGGTAAGACTCGGGGGGCTCGGCCATTTCATTACCTCCTGATGATATGGTAAAACCAGGGGAACCTTCTGTCTTTAAAAATGATCTGTCTTGTCTGAGAATGACACCCTTCTGGAGTGAGTCGCGTTGACGCCGTGAACCTGTGGCAAGAAGGGACTAGAATAATAGAAGATCCTCGTAACCCTACGACGCATCCCATACGTTCGATCCTTCGCTATTGTCCAAGTGTCATTAGCAACCAAGGACATGCAATCAAGACAAAGACACCGAGCAACAGTGAGACAAAACACATGCAATTTCTCTCCCTCAACATATTTAGAGGCAGACATTAGGAATAAAACAATAAGCCATTCAGCCGGAGCTGCATTTGCTATTGTGCTTAGCATAATACAAAAACCCTAATTAATCTCAGTTAGAGGACCTTCATTCTCCTCCTCCTCTTGCCATTATTCCCCAGAACGAGTCTCAGGGGGAGAGCCAGGGAGCAGCAGCCTAGTGCTGGCAACATCCATGACACCATCAGAGAGGAGGCTGCCTCTGCACCAGCTGGGGCTCACTAAAAACAGCTTCCTTTTTAATGGCATCTGGACACCCCCCTGCAGCACAACGCAGCAAACTTCCCCATCAAGTCAACCTAATCCATTCTTCTCCCAGACCACTGGCTGCATCGGGGGAACTTTTTAACAAGTGAGAGGAAGGTAGAAAATTGAAAACTCTCTTTTGAACAGCCTACCAACCCATTCAGGCGTTCTATCAGACATGATAAAAACGTCTTTGTTTCAAGTGTGGCAATTCTCTCTCGCAAACAAGCCCAACGCCTGATTCTTTTCAACAGAAGTGCAGAACTGCGTCCAACTCCAGTCTCCAAGGATGAGCGAGCGTCGTTGCCGCTCAGCCTTGGAGACGGTTTTGTTATCATGATCCAGGACAGATGAGGCTTGTTGGTATTGATGGGACTGACAGTGACAGTTCTGCCGGGGGTCACTCCAGTTGGCTCGGGAGAGGGAACATACTGGGGTGTGCCTGAGCAGTCATGCAGAGTCTCAGAACTGGGCTGAGCCACCCTAAAGGAGCCAAAGCATGCAATCAGAGCTTCGCAGAGGGATAAACAAAGCTACTCTCTGTCCAGACGTAGCAATTAGGTAGGGAGCGGATCCTCGTAAACAACCAAGAGTTTCAGGCCCTGCTGGAGTTTGTCTCTTCTCCTTCATGTGGCCGTGGGGCTCGTTTTCCTCGTTGTGTTTCATTCCTCTTTTCCCGTTTTGGTACTCTTTTATTTACATGCTGGGATGGAAGCGGGCCAGTTTGGTCCTCGGTTGCAGCGCGAGCTGGTAGGATGTCCTCACTGAGCTCCCGACAGGCAAAACAACAAGCGCTACGTTAGGACTCTCACTGCTGCATTCTCTGCATGCAACATTTTTACCAATTTACCACAGCTTTAATCTCATTTCATCTAGGCTGTTTCCTCGATTTCACAAAACTTATTTTATTAGATAATAGATTACATGCATCTTTTAAGTCTGAACTTTCTTGTGATCTTTGAACAAAATATAATATATACAAATATAAGATTATTATATTATTGTTACTCAGATATTTTTTTTTACATCTCATAATGATCAACTATTGAATGGCTTTTTTACAGAAAGTTATTGAGCTCTTCTCATAGCAGTCAATAAGCATAGTTGGATGATAACTAAGAGTAGAATCAATGCCAGATCAATGTTTGGGGCGACTGTGGCTCAGTGGTAGAGCAGGTTATCCACTGCGGTTCGATCCCCGGCTCCTCCTGACCACATGTCGGGTTCAGTGTCCTTGCTCAAGACACTGAACCCCAAATTACTCCCGATGGTCAGGCCAGCACCTTGCATGGTAGCTCGCTGCCATCGGTGTGAGTGTGTGTGAATGAGAGGCATATGTTGTAAAGCACTTTGGATAAAAGCGCTATATAAATGCAGCCATTTATGTTTGAACTTCTATCTAGTCTTGTGATTTGCTATGAGAACACAACAAGAGGTTTTAACAACCATCTTGATCATATATTCTCTTTGCCATAAACAGTATCTGGATAGATGGCGTGTGCAGCCGCTTTTAAGCGTGTTTGAGTTGGTAATGCCTTCTGTTCGCTGGCCACTTTAATTCCACTTCCATCCCGGCATGCCAGGTAGGATAACAATTTGTCCTGTGAGCATGATAAGGTCGTTTTCAGGAGATTCATAACTACAGGTTGAGAGCGAGACGGCAATCAGAGGTGAGATAGTTTTTCCGCCGGTGTGGCTTTCACCTAAATGCATTTCTACCCATCAACCCCCCTCTCCAGTAGTCCTAAAACAATTTCAGCTGTCAAGTGCACTACATTTCACATCTTTTCAACACGGTCAAAGAGGAGAGATTACAATTTTGTATGGCGGGGTGAGTGCTCACACCGAGAAATAGAGAAAAAGAGCTTCCACCTGTTAATTACCCACAATTCAAGACGCACAGGTAGAAAACAGGCCTGTGTGAAGTGTACTCAGGCTCACAATCAGGGACGCCTCTTAGCCAGACACGGGATTTTAATCAGATATGTTAAATTTAGACCATGCGCGAGGTGGTAATTTGTAGGTCAAGGCTTTTCCAGATTTCGCGGTAACCTTTGCCCAGCCTCCATGTGTCCCGACATAAATCAATTGCAATGGCAAAAAAAAAAAGTCGGCACTTCCCCCTCCATGGCAGGTAATTTCTCCGCGGCGGTTCAACACACATCCTGACACACACACAAACAGGTCTGGGCACCGGCTGCTTAAAATTAGTGAGGGCCGTGCTAATTAATTCCCCCTCTGTCACTGGGGGGGCCCGGCGCAATCTATCTGTGATGCAGCCTTTGTGAGATTAGGCGTCAGATAGGAGAGGAAAACAATATCCATTAGTTTGCAATGCTACCTTTGTTATAACATAAAAAACTGCCGTTCCATTAGTCTAATTCCTTAGGTGCCTTCAGCTCGGCGGCGGCGATATCTCCTCATTTCAAATCAAATGAAAAGCGATCAATGGAACATTAAAGAGACAAATTGTGTGCGGCAGACACAAAATGCGGGGAAAGCATTTTAATGAATTTCAATATGTGGCTGATGGGGAGGAAAAAAAAATCTCTAATTAAAATGGATTTAAGTATCTTGATATCAAACGCGCTCCAAACTCTTTTGTCTCAATCTACAGTGTTGTCACAAAGAACCTGACGTGATGCTGATGTTGATGGTGTTGGTGTGCATCGAGGGTGTAGCAGCATCCCCCGTCAGTGAGTAAAGAATTACAGAAGAGAAGGACGTGTAAATATGTGTATCTATAAAGTATGTGCAAATACTTAAATAGTAATAATATAATACTTTTAAAAAAAATTTCCTTCATTGCCTGAATACTTTTCTAACAAGAGCTCACTAGTTAGAATATAACATCCTCGCAAAAAGTGCTGCATACTGCCGTCTACACACCACTGACAGCGCTGATGTATTCCCTTTCAGTATGGTGATGGAGTCTTCATTTCTCCTCTCCACCCAGCCAGTGTCACCCTCCTTACCTGAGGGCATCCAAGGATCTGATGAAGGCTTCTCTCTGGTATTGGCCTGCTCCCAGTCAAGGTCATCTTCTCTGCCTTGGCTGTACCCACACGCCGCCAGCGGCTTCTCAAAGTTACAATCGCCTGTGACAAAAGGAAGAAATTTATATTGTTATACAGCTTTTCCATTAACTTGGTGCCCAAATGAATGAACACATAAATTACATTCTCTTTTTTTTTTTTTTTTTTTACCGGCAGTATTCATAATGCAGTATGCCAGACAATGAGATGCATTTAAGTGAGACAGAGTGAAGGATTACTGTAGCAGGCGAGGCACAACATACATTACCGTCATTAGCAACACGGCAGTCCAATTTCACAATGACAAGTATGAAGTGTCCAAACTCCATCATCGTTAGGCATTATGTTCCCAAACTGCACCACCATCTAGGATAAATTGATTTATTTTCCTTGCCGGCCACAGAACTTTGCTGTTCATGAGCCCTTACTCCAGAGAGCCGCTCTAATCCTTTTTACAAGCTGCTTGCAAAATGATGGCAAACAACCATTAGGGCCAGGCTTCAGCTGGGCTTGGCGTGTGATCGATTAATACAAATACCCCTTGATTCCTTACACCTTAAAGGCCATGAGGAGAATGTGAAAGTTGAGGGGGTTTTTTTCCGCCTAAAGTGCTTTTCAATCCACTCATAAATCTAAAAGAGGCATGTCAAAACAATATCTGGTGGGAGTCCATATTGAGTAAAAGAAAAGCTCTGAGGTGGCTTTTACACCACACTTAGAGGAGTAGTGTATAAAATCATTTTGTGCTGTTTAAGATTCAGGGTTGTGCTGTGCTGCTTGTTGACTCTACATTTCTGTGGATTATCACGAAAAAGAAAATTCTGCATTTTTGAACGTAACGTCTCGTTTGCACATTTCCTAATAAGTTTCTAAGCGCAGATGACATACAAATCGTATTGCCTCGGGGAAGGTCCGCCGAGCCAGAATCTACGCCAAACCAAAACCAATATCTCATCTCTTACAAGCTCCCCGTGACATTCTGCCACATAAAGGCTATGAGCTGAGGTCTTTGTTTTCACATTTATCTCTGTGGTGACATTTACAGTACATGTGCAAATGAGCGGCCAAACAAGGAGAACACAGGATAATTAATACCCAGCTCCCTGGGGCAGCTGCTAATGATATATTTGCTGCTTTGTCTGTTTTTGAGGGGGTGGACATAGAAACAGGAGTGATTGTCAATATATCATTACATTGGTAAAAGGTTGAGGGTTTAAGATCTTGTCTAGAAATTCACTGGGTTGTAGCTAGCACAGTATTGAACCAAGAGCTCGGACCGGATAGGATTGTATCAGCAAGCCAGTCTCTCAGAGAGCCAGTCACATACCTGCCGCTATGCATGCTGGAACCTATTCTATGAGATAAATGACGTTTCCTTCCGCACACATGCAATTTTCCGAATTTTTTTTTTGCTTTCAATCACAAATGGCACTCACTGAAGCATGCCAGGACACAGTCGCCACATCATAGTAATCATTACGTAGAACCACAGATCATCTCATCCCATACTGGGAAAAATGATGCTTTCACTTAACGTACTGCCCCACTTCCCCGCAGCGGTGTCGCCACGTCGCAGCATCCAGAGGTAAGTTGAGGTCAGTCCTCTACACCTGCGCGCCGTGAAACTTCATCACAGTTTACACCGCTTGGGAAAATGGTTTTCTACACGTGATGTCTGTTGTTTATTGAGGAGTAGCTAGTAATAGTTTCTTGTTGCTGTGAGGCCTTTCCCAAAAAAGCCCCAACAAAACACTGCAATGAAGTTATTCTTACATTTCCACCATGAAATTCACAAATGCACCATGGGTCTTTACAGAATATGTATTGTATTTCCATGTGTAAATAAAAAAACATATTTTGACATTATATGTTTACTCTTTATCCTTTGAATCTCCATGTATAGGCATCATAGTATTCCCACTGGTTCGTCATTGCACATCCCATCAGTTATTTTGAACTGCGGCCCCTGCCATTGTACAGTGGTATACGCATTCAGTTGAGGCCCTTCTCATACCCCTATAGCAGCACCACACACACCCTGCACGCAAACAGTGATTTAAAGTTCAATGATTGATTAGATGTGAGGCAGGCTAGAGGCTAGAGAAGCGTGCTTGTGACCAGAAGCTTACCGGTTTATCCCGGGGCCAGCTGGGGGACTCTGGGTAGGGGCATGTGAATGAAAAACCCTCATCAAGTACCACTGAGGTGCTCTTGAGCAAGGCAATTAACCCCTAACTGTACCGGGCAGCTCCCTGGTGTGAAATATGTGCGTCTGTATGAATGTGAAAGCCGGGCAGTGCTGAAAAAGACCACGTCAACCTTCCCTGGATAAATACAGAAAAATGTTGCAAAGATGTAAGTTGGAAGTAGTTTGATGAATCTTTGGCTGCGGCGTCACGGAGACTGGCTTAGCTCCAGCAATATTTTGACTCAATAGTTCCAAGATCCTTTCCCCAATGCCGCCCACCTTCCTCTCACAGCATGGTGCAGCACAAAACAAACCAAACAAAGAGGTGGCCTTTATTGGTGTTTGATATTCAAATAAATGGCATTGCCGAGGAGAGCGGTGTATTCACAGTCAGCGGGCGACGGAGGTGAAGGGAGAATTTGAAACGTTGGAGGGCAAAAAAAACCATTCAAACAAATAAGCAAAAAAACCCCCCAAAAAACGGAGCCCGTTCCTAGTTTAATTTTGAGAGGTTTAATTTTTTTAAATGTCAACCCTGTGTTTAATAATGACTCAGGAGAGTGAGCGAGGCGAGTTTGAAGCTTCATGCAATGTCAAGACTTCACATAGACATCATTAATACTTCTATTAATTATTACCTTGCTGCTCAGTTCATTTCTGCACAAAAAACATTAAGCGAAATCCATCACTCTGTATGGTTTATATATATATTCATATGGAGGCTACAAAAACATTCAAACTGCAGTAAATAGGAGATAAACGAGTAAAACCACTCAAACTAAGAATGGAGAAATACTCCGATAGCCTAGTACTGTTCAGCCCATATCTGTGAACAGGAACAACAACAACATTGTCTCAAAACCAGAAGCCACAGGGCTAAGACTGTAATCTGATTTCATCAAGATGTAAAGCCTGAAGGTGTTACTGTGACAAGGAGTAGGATAGGGTTTTTGTAATAGTGTTATAATGCCAGGTTCTGCATGAAACGTACACCGATATCCACATAACCCCCCCCCC
>CABFOQ010004301.1:6354-19359 GCA_900660455.1 Gephyroberyx darwinii | reverse complement strand
CAGGAAACGTAATGCCAGACATTAATAAGCAAACTTTCCTGTCCAGTGACACACTTTCGCAATTCATGATGCGAAGTGGGCAATACTGGAGACTACAAACACTTCCCACATGTCCTACTTGTATTTACCACTAGGAGGCTGACGTGAACAGTTTATCACAGGTGGCAGCTGTTAGTTATGGTAAATCTGATTTGAAATGGATGCACCACATGTCTTCGTGTGGACTTCAGCGTGACTGCAGTATGTTCAGTATGAACCGCAGAGCTGGGCGTCCACACGCTACAGCCCGGCCAGACAGCGGTTTGGGCTGTGAGAAATGGATTTCTCATTGCAAAGGAACTGGCATTTTGTTAAAATTACACCTCCAATTTTCTCCGGCCATTGACTCTGATGGCTTTAATCAGTTAATGCCAGCCAAACGAGCTGATTTGGATGATAAACTCTGGGAGGTAATTGCTCTCTGTAAAGCAGCGCCAACAAGACTTTTGGGAGTAGTTAGAGCGCTGCCTCTCCCTCAGGCTATTGTAAAGATAATAGCTTATGCTTTAACTTCCACTTGGAAATTAGACCAAGCCAGGATTGTAAGACAAAATCCTTAAAACAGATTGAGCTGAGAAAACTTTTATTTATTTATTACTGATTTGAAGCCTGGAAAGAAAAATCGATACAAGTCAGGAAGGAGTAGCCTTTTGTTTGTTACTCTATCCAAATGAAAAAGGAAAAAAGTCTGATTTAATAGGTTTTCATTCCAGGTCCCAATGCAATAAAAGGACTTGTAGACTTTTGATATCTATTGTAAATATATGTGAGGAGTTTTGTTCCAAAATGAGATATCTACCATTTCAAAACACTGGCACTGACACAACTAAATGAGAACACTTTTACATACTGGACTCTCCAGATCTTGAAGGGTGAACGTCAGGTAATGATGTCTTGTCAAAACTGAGCAGTGCGCAGTGTTACTGCTATTAGTTAGTGGACACACACACACACACACACACACACACACACACACACACAGTCAGTCAGTTGTCATGTTGTTAATGGGGAACGCTGCTTGGGTGAGTGATGTGTGCTCTAATAGGCTCGGCTTGACAATATGTCACCACTTCAATACAAGAAGCTCGGCTACGCAGAACTGCAGGGAGGGAAGAGGAGTGCAGCTCTGGTCTCCATTTATCAGATCTGTCAGATGACGGATCGCAGCAGACTGGAGGTGGAGGTGATGCCGGCTTATCTCAGTCATTCTTCATGCTGGTGACACACAGCAGTCACTGATCTCACCATACCACGCCGTTTATGGTCCCGAGGGAAATTCTCTTCACCTGGCTAGCACAACAACAGTGCATGTCATCGACAATGGTGGAAAACATCCAATACTTTCACCAGTTTGGGCCAGTTTCTGACTCACAGTGGATTTATCAGTCCAGTTCAGAAAAACTGATTTGTAGTGCTAACAAATCCAGACGTGGATGTAGTGGAGGGTAAACTCACCTGAACTCAGCTTGGTTTATTAACAGAGGTATACAACTCTACAATATTATACATAGGTATATACAAAAGGCAGGGTATGTGCAACACGAGCACTGTGCAGAATTACTGATAAGGTGCATGATACTTGATACGAAGTTCATGTAAAGTCCAAATTTTAGTACAATCTAATGTGTACTGCTCACTGACTGGAGTTCACCCACCTTTTTATGTACCACTGCATCACTGAATACAGGTAACTGCCAAAATAAAGAGTACGAAAAACCAAGATGCAGAAAGCACTGTAGAATCACAGCCTCTTGTAGAATCGGTGCCAAAGAGCATTGAAGCTGTTCTGGTGGCTCAGGGTGAACCAGCGCCCGAGGAAGACACCTTGTGTTGGTGATTCCTGTGTTTTGGTGGATAACTGTAACTCTTCATATCCCAGAGGCCCCTCCAGCTGCAGTATGGAAGTGACATTTTTGTGTCGGCGATGAAAGAACCGCAGTAGAAACCCAACAGCAAGGCATTTCCTGCCGCTGTTTGGCAACTCACTTTGCAGTCCGACCCTGGCTCGGCTAACTGGAGCATTTAATTTGACCAATTAGCTTGTGCTTCATCAGGGCAGGCTGGCCCAGACTGGCCAGCAGTAAATGGAGTGAAAGCTCTTTAATGTGAGCAGCAGACGCAACCGGCTCTGTGAAATGTTGCAGCAAATGAATAATCAGTTATGGATTATCGCACCGCTGATAACAGAAAGAAAAGTTTAATTTTACCATTTTCAGTTTGTTTTACATGTTTCAAGTGTTTTTTACTTTGAATCTGCTAAAAGCTGCATTAGAGAGAGAACGAGCGCTGGACTCGCCAGCGTTAGATCTTTTGCTTCTCCTGTCCCTTTGATATCCTTTTGTATAAAGAGATCAGTGGGCCGGCCGGCTTGGTACACATGAATATGCTGCGTGTAGTTGACTGATGTCACGTTACATGATATCTGGGTCTTGAAGTTCAGATGTTTCCTCCGGCTGCCATCAGCTGCCAGCTCTGTGAAGGTTGCCCAGTGCAGCTTTAACTTCTTCAGATAGACTGAGCGCTTTTCCTGAAATTACCATTCATTTAACAGAGACATTTACAGTGAGCGCCAGAGGGTGAAGTGAAAAGGCAGGGCAGTTCCTTCAGGCCCAGAAATATCCTGTTAATCTGTCAAAGTAGAGGGAGATTTAATTGCACAGATGCTAATTGGTCTGAAAACATCCCCGGGCGGACCAGCAGCCGCTGAGCCTGGCGGTAATGTTGTTGCAGGGAGTTGCACCGACAATCTGATAGCCTACTGCTTTAGCGGTTTAGGTGTGTGTGTGTGTTTGTCCGTGCCTCTTCGTTATTGTCTTCGTTGGTGTGTACAGGGGAGGGTTGCAGTGTTTCCTGGTATCCTAAATTGGATGTGGTCCAGTCAGTGTTGTCCACCTCTGACATGATAACTATGATGCAGTTTGTTTGATTGCATAATATATATGATACATTACATTGTGTAATGGAGCAATACTATACTGGTTGCCTATGGGAAGCCCTTAACCTTTAGCCCTTTTCCATCCTTCCAAGAATACAGTTCTGGGGAAACACTGCATACTTGCAATTTTGTGGAATAGTATGCATGAAATTGAAACCGAACTGGCAGAGACAGGCTGTGGTTTTTCCTGGCAGCAACAGTCTGTTAAGGTGTAAAGCTGCAGGAAGGGGTTGCAGTATTAGCTACTGGAGCACAAACTGGATGCCTGGATTGAAACACTTATTTCCTTCTTTCTCTCTCTCTATCTCTCTCTCTCTCCTTCAGATCCAGATCCTCAGGAGACATTGTTGCATTTCTCTGCTCGTCGAGGTCTGACTCGGGTCACGGGATTCCTGCTGCAGCAGTCTGGAGCCAGAGAAGCCCTGCGATTGGCCAACAGACAAGGCCACACCCCCGTCGCCATCGCAGCACTGCAAGGACACCAACACCTCCACCAGCTCCTCACACAGTAAGCACCTGATCTCATAATTATTACTTTAGCCTGTATGTTTATGTTTTATTGTAATAATAATAATGGTACACTTTCTTTATACAGAAAACAGAAGTTATAAAGTGTTTCACAAACACAACAGAAAAACATCAGCAATAGTGAGAAATAGGAAATGAAAACAAAGCAGGATAAACCATGCAAGTCAAATTATAAAACGGTCTTTTGGTACAAATGTTTTGAGTGGTGAATTAAAAGATTACACTGATTTAGCCAGTAAGCTGCTCAGGCGGCATTAGGGCAATAATATCTGACTGTATTATTGTGATGCACGGCATTTCCACTTTTGTTGATTGGATTTGTCACATAGCGTGCTTAGTTTGAGTTGAAAAGGCTTTTGCTGTACAATACCTGCCTCCAAATGTATGGTTTTGAATCCTGCCTTAGTTATAGATTTGTTCCTCCCTGTGACTTGGTAAAGAACATCTCCTCAGGTGGAAATGTGTTGACTTGTCCTGGACGACATGTCCCAACTGTTCCCGCTCTGTTTGACATTGAGATTGGAGTTTCAGCAAACCCTCTTCCCTGTACAATGTCAATACATCAAATGTCATGGTGAGATGGTGTGGTTTCACCAGGTCCATTACAACAATGTTGTTTGTCTGTTGTCTTCATGGAACAATCAAAATATCCCAAGAACATCACCACCAGAGCCACAAAGTGGCCTAGTTTAGCACTTTTAGCTGCAGTCAGATAATTGAGGGCAGATTGAAAAGTTGTGGGCTCCCAGTATTGTTCCATGGGAATCCAGAGAGATGGGAAATTGTTGCACAACACAAAGGCTTGTTTTCGAGTCCTGTGTTTAGAGCTCTGGAGTAATACCCCTCCACAACCCTAACTCTAACCCTTACCATATAACCCTAAGATGACTCGCCCATTCAGTGCTCTCTGTACAGGGTATAAGGAGAAAGAGAGTCAAGACATATGAAGGCGAGAAGAGAAGTGTGTGTTGTGATTGTGGTTGTCAGGTATCTTGAAAATGTCATCCCTCTACAGTTAAACATTAAGCTCGGGAAAAATAATCTGCTTTGTGGTAAATGGACTGAGACATGGCGTTAAGTGGAAATGGACCACTTTTATGTCTTTAGTACTCTACTTATCCACCGCTGGATAGTTTTCACTTAACTTGGAATGAAGAGAGTAGAAGCTGAAACACAACTACCACTTAGCAAGCCAACTCAATGGCAAGCCATGTATTTAAGTTGCTTCAGGGCAGCTCTCTCTTAATGTGTTGGTAAGCGCATTTCCCTCTTGAAAAGTGAAGTCACTCGCAACCTAGCTGGTGACCTCAGCCGCCAGGGCTCAAAACTAAACCACTCCACCCAGTATTACGCAAGCAGATCTGCCTGGCTGGGAGGTGTCTCCCCCTTACACCGCTGTCTTCACAAACCAAACATTGCACATGCATTTACCTTCATCACTGAGAGCTAATGCAGCAGGAGTGGTGTTTGCTCAGAAAGCTTATTGAAGTGGTTTATGAGTGCGGTGTTTTACTACTGCAGACACAGGACAGGAAACTAGCCACAAAAGCCACTTTCACTATTTACCAGTCAACAACATTTTGGGTTGCTGATGGTTATTTACCCATCAAGTGTCAAAGTGGCTGCTAGAGTAGACTAACTTACCAGGGAACAGCATTTCACCCATGGCTGCTGGTAAATTCCCATCCTGTGCGGACAGTAAAAAAATCACCAGCAATTAATCTTGATTGTTGATGTGAAGTGGGAGGGTTGACATCACTGTTAAACCCTTTCCTTCCCTACTGCTGTGTTAGCCAACCACAGCATAGCGCTCTCTTTTTTTGCGGCAGGGCTGAAGCAGATGCAGGGACAGAAAGAGGGACGGAGACTCTCCAGCCAGTCTCTGCAGATGCCAGAGTGGTCTGCCACCTTCCGAGGCTGAACACACACACCCTGACACTGGGCGTCCCACCCGGCCGCGACCCTCCGACCCTGCAGAGGAGCGTGGAGCAGCTGCAACATTTGATCTGCCATCTCCATGCCAAGGTTAGTCATGCCACCTTGCTCTTCTAGCATGCTATCTCTACCTTAGTCACGTTGGCTTCACCCAGGAGCCCTGTAACAGTTGATGCTGGATCATTGTTTGTCTTTTCTCTGCCCACATGCTTTAACCTTCGAGCTTAGTTTGTATGACCAAGGGAACACCTTATGCAACCACAGAGTTAGTGATTGATAAGAGCTAGAACAGCTCTACTGGTTTCTTTGTGAGAAATGATAATGTTTATCCTGCTCCTTATTCTCTCTGTTCTGTAGGGGGTTTCTACACTAGAGCTGCAGTCTGAGTCTCTGCACACAGCTTCTGAATGCTCTGGCGGTGTAGAAACAGAGACAGCCTGTTTTGAGCGACTACAGCAGCATACTACAGCAGCATCAGAGTGCCTGGACACACCGAACCAGGGGAGTAGTACAGAAATCTACCCAGAGGGCAGCAGCAGCAGCAGTGGTGTTGCAGGTGGAAGTCTTGAGGCTGAGAATACAGACAGAGATAGGAGTTTGTCTCCAACGCCTCGAGCCTCAGAACAACGCCCCCTGGACCATGGCCTCGGTCCCCCAGAGGATTGGGTGTGTCTCAGTCCAAACACTGAGAGAGATTACTGCCAAACGGAGGAGGAAGGGAGGGAGCAGCCTGTTGTTGCCGACCAGAGTTTGAGTTTGTCTGATAGGAGTGAAGGAGCACAGAGTGAGGCAGAAGGGGAGAGCCTCGCTGTGGGAACCCCACCACCACCAGCCTGTCGTAAACAGACAGAGGAAACTGATAGAGGCGAGCCTGTAATCCGGGAAGGACAGGAGGCCACAGAGGGGAAGGACGGATCAGAGCAGAAAGCAGAGGAGAGCACAGCTCGGAGGAGCTCGGAGGAGGAGACCAACTCAGAGTCCAGAAATCTGACAGCACTCAGCGGAGAGACGACACTTTCAGCCATGGGCCAATCGCACTCGTCAGAGAACTCTGAGGCATCGGACACCTCTGACATGAAGGAGTGCTACCAGGAAGGGGAAAACCAGGAACTCTGTGGCAGCCTCTCTTTAGACAAGGAGAAGCCAGAGAGCGAAGGGTTAAAGGACCCTACCTCCACCCCAGCGGACCTCCCCAACCCCTCTCTGATACACTGTGGTGATGTAACGCAGGAGGTACTGTCTGAATCTGCTGGTTCATGTCCCGTGATAGCGGGCCTCCACGAGGGGGAACCTCCACCAGACATGAACAGCCTGGAACAAAACCAGGAAACAGCTGGTAGGGATTACTCTGCAGAGCAACAGTGGGATTTGGCTGATGGTAGCAGTCGTTTAGCTCCAGAAACTGGATGCCATTCTGGGGATTGTACTGAGAAGGAGGGAGACACTGGAGCCACTAGTGGTAAAGAGCTAGACGTCTCGGTGTCGGCCAGCATTGATGAACAGGCTATGGTACCTGGAGCTGATATAGAAAGTACAAGTTTGCCTTTCAATGAACCTGACAACCTTGAAGAAACATCTGTAGAAAATACAGCACATTTTCAGACTGCTGGTAACTCTATGGACAATACAGGGTCAGATCTAGCCAACTCTGAGGCACCATCTGAAACAATACCCCGCTCAGGTAACGGACATGCTGACGTGAACTCAGGGACAGTCCTTGGCCTCTCCAGCGATGAAGAGGACAGTTTCCAATCTGTGGGAAGCTCCACAACAGAAATATTCCACCTGACCCAGGAAACTGACAGACCCAACATGGAGGACCAGGGCTTTATTCAAACCAAAATGGTGGAACTGGCCTCAGTTGGAGTCAAAATGGCTGAACAAAATGATGTGGAGCTCGGTGAAAGCAATGAGCATTTGCTACCCATGGACCCGGGGTTCCCCTTGGGGCATAGCACTGTCAATGCGCTGACAGTGACGGACTGCAGGCCGGCTGGCACTGAGCCTGAATCACAACTGTCACCCAGCCTCCTTACAATAGAGCCATTGAGTCCTGAGGGGACAGGAGAGAAACTGGCTCCAGAAGTTTCCATAGAGGATCTGTCGTTAGGCCCAGTGTTAGCAGAAAGCGAGGACACTCCAACAGTGAAGGTCGCCGAGAGTCGATGTGAAATTGGAGAGATCAACAGCTCTGACCTGAATCTAGAGACTGAGGTGGAGCATTCAGGGTCAGAGGTCACTGAGAGGGTCTTATTTGAACCCAAGCCAGAAGAGAGGGAGGTGGCTGGTCCTGCTGAGGGAGACGCTCGGCCCACAGAGGCCAGCGATAGACCTTCAGCGGAGGAGAGTGGCGAGACAGACCTCCAATCAGTGCTACAGCAATGCAGACAGGATAATTCAGAGATGACAGCAGATCAGAGGTCGACTGAAGCTGATGCCGACGAGGGCTTAAGGCACTCTGAGATTCAGATCACGGTTTCTTTGTCAGAGGAGGTCGCGGCTTCAGATACTGCAGATGTCACCGCAGAGGGAGCTGAGCCTCCTCCTCCTGATGATGGAGCGTTCAGTGAACCTCCTGCTGAAGTGTTTTCTCCAGAGGAGGTGATGGAAAAGACACTGGATGCAGTGGATGGAGGCTCAACCTGCCAGGCCGGCCCTGTCCAAGGTGGGGAACATTGATTGGTTTTATTTCAGTGTGATTTATGTCAGCCCAAGACACATCCATACATCATAGTGCAATATGTGTCTCACAACCATATTCCTAAAAAGACTCCATTATAAATATGCATCTGTTTTCTCTAGGCGTTACAGATATTTTGCCACATAGAATCCACCTTTTCTTAAACACAGGTCTTTTAGAATCATCTAACTATGTAAAATAAAATGAATTTCATGTTCAGTTTCTCCCAAATCCCATAGAAGACAGTTTGGTGGCTAATGGAAATAGCGAGTTTTGCGTGACATCCAGTTCTGCATGTTGCTATTCTTAACCAAACAATATATAAACATGATTTGTTTTGCTTTTTGCTTTTTTTGGATGCATGAGGTGGCAAAATGTCCTCCCAATGGGGATTTGGCACATTCTGTTGTGATTGTCTTTATTCAAGTAACAGGTTGTGTTACAGTGAATTTTTTTTAAGATATGACATTAGCACAATAATTGTACCACGGCAGTACATGCTGGGACACTGGAATACATTGTGGCATGTTACGTAACAGGAGATACTGAGCCAGTTTATGTCTTTGGTACCGTAAGCCATGTGTAGTCTGACAGCACTTTCTTTTACATTCAGATGCTCTCTCTCTCTCTCTCTCTCTCTCTCTCTCTCTCTCTTACTTACTCACTGACACACACACAAACAAACAAACACACACACTCTCTCTTGCTATACGCCAGCAGGCACAGTCACATTACCAGTATTCAGGCTCACAATGTTATTAGCCTGGGATCTCTAAACTACACACACACACACACACACACACACACACACACACACACACACACACATATTGTATGTAGAGCAGGAAGTGAGACCTACAGGGTTTTAAGCTGCCTATCTGACGACTCTTAAATGAACCTCCAGCAGTCCTCTGTCTGCACTTTTCACTCAGCAGGAATGAATGTACTTGACTCCAGTCAATACAGAAAGGTCAGGAGCAAGACTGGTGTTGTGCGTCACATAGAAAATAGGGCGTCATTATGAAGGGGGGGATATATTTACAGCCTGACCGTGGCCTAGCAACAGGTAACCTCATCAGACGAGTTTTAGAGGAAGGCCATTGAACAAGCTTCATGTTTTTTCCTGATTTGGAAATAAAGATAAAACATCCATTTTTGATTCCCACGGTTGTTAAAAAAACCTTGTGTAAGCTATCTGTTTTCAGAGATTGTCCTTGTGTTTTTATGGAAAGTCATTTCAGAGACTTTGCTGCTCCCTCTAACATTCATCAGCTCATGGTCACTTACATAAGCTGAGCAAGCTATATTTTTTTAATCCATCTCAGATAGGAAGTCAGAGTTATGCCCTCACTGGACCATTTGGTCTGTGTTTTTATCTTCTAACAACACTGAATTCAATCCAATGCAAAACGTATCCCTTATGGGAGATTTGGTTTGTACAGACAAACATTAGTTCATAAGGGCAAGGAAAGAAAAACACTCATCAGTGCAGAATGTAATCATTTTATGGGCACAAGCTACATTACACAAGCAAAGTGATCAGTCTGTCTGCAGTGCAGATAAATGAGTCTCTGGCTCTTTGGGTGCTCTGAACTTTCTTACTGTCTCTCATACTGATTGTATTATGTTGTGTACGTTTCTCCAGAGATGGACGTGGTCGTGTCTGAGGACATGGCAGATGGTCCAGGGGAGGAAGAAGACTCTTCCACGGTAAGCTTCAGGCCTCATGCTCTTCTCTATCCCAGGTTTGATAAACATCTGTCTGTTAAGCTGACCTCTTGTTTGCTAAACCCTTTAAAACCCCATGTGACCTTTCCCATGTTGAACACAGAGAGGTCTTGTTCATGAGAAGCCTCCTGACCTCAGTTCATGTGCCAGATCTTGTGTAGAGACAGTGAAGCAGCAGCATAGGTGACTTGCAGTTCTGTATCGTGTTGAGTGGGTGGATCTTGGCCGCCAGAACTTCCTTCATCAAGAAGTCCACTTGATGAAACCCAACAACCTGCTCTCACCCCCTTTCCTTTAACATAGTTACATGGGATAGTTACTTCACATCACTGAACTGTCAGAGTTCAGAGATCCAAACGATTAAAGGTGCCTCAAATCTACCATGAAAGATTCAGCATTATATTTTAGCCTAAAAGGGCTTTTGACAAATGATGTATGCCCATCACCTGCAATAGATGTGCCAATTTGATTGGGCCGCTGATAATTATCAAGTGAAGTATTGGATATATGTATGGATGATGGAGTCCATCATTTGACAACAAATTATGGATGTTGGAGAAGGGGAGGGAGGATTTGCCCCTTGATGCGATTCTCCACAGCATCAGAAGGTGTAGGAAGCTGTCTGGAAGACCTTTAACTCTGAAACTCTTTTGATCTGGAAATTGCAGCCATCAGTATTTTTATATGCTCTCTATTAGTGCAGCCATAAATGTGTCAATCAGCAGCCATATGTCCCGTTGAAGTGTCCCATAGTAGGACACTGAACTACCTTTGCTCTGGAGCGCAGCTAAATGCCTAACATGTGAAATGCAAGCCCCCAGATCTCCAAGAGCTTTACTGTCTGACCTCTTTCTGTGGTAGACTGTCTGTCACGTTATGCTGGCTGCTGATTCCCTACAGTTGGTTCACTCTCAGCCCAGCCACTGAGCACATGGATGTGATCTTCACTAGACGAGGCCTCACTCTGAAATGTTGCTGACTGACAGATTCCTCAGCAGCCATAGACTAGAGTGGCTTTGCTTATTCCTGGGTTGTGGTCTAAGCCAACGGCTTGTTCTGAACGCCAGATGTGAGTCTGCAGGAAACACAGACAGTCTGCAGGACAGGGGGGTCGCCAGCAGAGGGCGATGTAGTCTCGACGCCTTTGTTGGAGCCTCCCCACGTCAACAGAGAAAGAACTTAATGACCTGCCATTCGATCCTGTTGAAATGTCCTGTAATGTCTATGATCAGGAATATATGTCTATCTATTGTAGACGTGTATAGATAGTCATTTATTTATTTCTGTATTTCTGCCTAGTCATTGTGCATTGCTCGACTCAATTTGCCTTACTTGGTTGACAACAAAACAACTTTGTTAGCAACAAACCTCAATCCTGCTGCGTCATCGACATAACTTCACAACTAGGCTACAACTTAGCCACTAACAAGAAGACTGGCCAGGCCAACTGGTGTGACGACTAACCAGAGAATTTAAGAGATGTGTCTACCGCTGCAGACGACAACAACACTTCCCCTGATTACCTGCTTTTCCCGTACAGACAATAATCAATACGTTCAGTCTGCAGTCTAGGCATTACCGACACAGAGGTTGACCCCTTAGTTCTTGGGTTTCTACATAACTGCGTCTCGTCTCATACAAAGAAGGTGTGGATGGACGCCGCTTGCATCCAATTTCCATAAGTGCCATTGAACCATATTATACTATATTATACTTCTAAATAAATCCTGAAACGAGTAAGTAGAGGTTGATTATGCATTGTTTTACTCAATTATCTATTGAATGATGTTCACTTTTATTTTTTCCTTTATTGACAGATTTCTGGGGCATATTATTTTATACAGTAATGTTTTGATTTATTAATAGATGTATTTACTTATTCATTTATTTCTAATTAAGGCCGATTCTGTCCTCCATCATCTGGAGTCCTGCTGGTGTTGAACACACCTTTTTTTAGTTATTTTTACATTGATGCAAATGATTTAAATTTTTTGATAAGCTAATAACAATAATAATCATTTTATTTGTAAAGCACTTATAAAGTATAAAAACAAGAATAGTAAAACACATTATGAGGAGATAAAAATGAGAAGCACAACCAAGAGAAAATACGTTAAAAGTAAAATGAAATGAAATCGGATAAAAGACACCATGAGAAACAACTCCAGATTAAAAGTGGGCATGATCAAAAAGCCTAACCCTAAAACCCAAAGGGCTTAATTAACACATCTGAACAAACGAATGAAAAACTCCAGACGACAGCAAAGGCAAAACTGGACTGGATAACAGAATCTAAAGGACAGCAGAAATGACAAGGTGGAAATATGGATGAAATAAGCATAAAATGGCAATAAATAAATAGGATTTATTATACATAATAAATCAGCCTGCGTCTCTCTGTGACCCTGTGTGTACATTCATAAATCCCCCTGTTTTGGTGCGGGTACCATTGGCTGTGGGCGCGGCCAGAAGTGAGCTATCAATAATGGGGGAAAGCAGTTTAAGCAGCAAACAAGACCTGTTCAATAACACAGTGAACATCGGCATCACCGTTTTTATTGCAGATTACGTATGTTCGTGGCAGTAACTTGGTGTATGTGTGTGTGTGTGTGTGTGTGTGTTTCCAGGGGAAAATGTGGAAGTGTTTACTCTGGGAGGTCAGAGCAGTGAGGGAGGGGTGGAGCTCTGAGAACAGGAAGCCATGTGGCTCTATGTGTGTGTGTGTGTGTGTGTGTGTGTGTGTGTATTTTTATGCAAGTGCATTTATGAGGGAGAGAAAGTTTGTGAGACTAACAGAAGGGATTTTAAAGATAGGCAGGGCGTACTTCTGTGGCAACACTGGTTTCTTTCCTCTCATGCCAATTAATACATATGAATTAAACACACACACAAAGACACAGAGATGTAGGTGTGTGTGTGTGTTCTACAGTTTTTTTCCTCTTATAATGTGGAAAGATGGAGTAATACAAGCTGGGAAGTTGTCGGAGGGTTAATGGGCTTCATCCTGAGAACCAGGATACCAGTTAGAAGAACAAGTCCTAAACTGTCTCTCTCTCTGTTTGTTTGATTCAGTTCGTCTCTCTCTCTCTCGCTGCTCTCAGTTTGGTGCCGGTGTTTCCCTGAACTCTGACACAACTGGTCCTCTGTACAGGTTCCCTTG
>CABFOQ010004296.1:5374-31505 GCA_900660455.1 Gephyroberyx darwinii | reverse complement strand
GTGAACAGTGAAGGGTGAATTCGTACACTGGCCCTTACAACCAACCGTTATTACAACACAAATGCACAAGAAATCACAGACAACTTCTCTTTAAATGTATAACAGAGTTTATTTAACTTTAGCAATATCAATCAGTAATCAATAACACTTCAGTTAGTTTGTGTGTGTGTGTGTGTGGGGGGGGGAGCTACCATACAGAAGCTCGGGATACGACTTGGGAGTGGTTTACCGAGTTACTGGTCTTTGGATTGGTAAAATGCAGTATGTTGGCTCTCTGCGGTGGCTAAATACAGATGTAAACTCAACGACATGCAGTTGAATGCGATCAGCTTCACGTTAATACATTCAGATTAAGCAGCAAACACAGCGATTACACAACATAACATGGACACGGCGGTCCGATGCGCTGGCATCAATAAAAATAAACACACCTATTCTAATCTCTGCCCAGAACCAAAGCCTCTTACTTGGAATCACTCTTCTGTGATTGATGCGTGTTTCTGTCTGTCTTATTGATCCGCTGGGTCCTCCCAGGCGTATTGCCGGAACCGCTATTTCTCCTTGCATGGAGTAACGGTAAACTGGCTGTCCTCGTCGGCAGCGAAGGATGTCAGCCAGGAGTCGACTTAGTTGGAGGGATGCGTCCCTATGTCGTCGTCTTGGAGGGAAGGAGTGTCCGTAGCTGTACTATCTTCCAGTCCACTTCTATAAGTTTGCGCCCCGAGTCTCGTCCAATGAGAGCCCTGTCAGTTCGCACCTAGGTGTGAACTTCAGGGTCTGTTGGAATTTTGGCGCTCTTCCCCTTTGTTTAGGGCAGTGGTGTCCAACCATGTGCCATGGAGGGCCAAGAGTCTGCAGGTTTTCACTCCAACCAAAGACTACAGCAGGTGATTTCACTGATTAGTCCCTCCTCTCTGGTTGAAGGTGTGTTAATCAGTGAAATCACCTGCTGTAGTCTTTGGTTGGAGTGAAAACCTGCATACTCTCGGCCCTCTATGGCACATGATTGGACACCCCTGGTTTAGGGGAACTCTAGCCCTCTAGCCCAGCGGGTGGGCTAGAGTTTAGGCTTTTGGTTTTCCTATTAGGCTGCAGCCACATGTTGACTTAAGTTTCTTTGTTCCCCTCATGGGCCCGGACCAACAGAATGTAGACACCAAAATCATCCTTTGTCCCTGGTACATCATTGGCTGTGGTGCTCCATGCTAACACTTTAGCATACACTGAGTTGAGTGTTAGTACCACGAGCATTACCCAAAGTAATAAGACTGATGTTATGACATAATGTAAAACTATTAACGTCTCCTGTGATCTTTCCAGAGGAGTGCTGGAAGCCTCCAGACAGGCAGGACACTATGATGTCATTCCACACCATTGGTAGCAGTAAGGAGGTGACAGGCTCCACCAGCACCTTACAGGTAACCCTATCCGCAACAAAAAACATTTAAAAATATCAGTCTAGCAATATAGTGCGTGTGTATATATATATATATATGGGTACGTGTGTGTTCATCATCTTGTATTTCTGTACTTACAAAGACCAAATGTCCTCACAAGGCTAGAAAGATGAGGAAAATCCTCGAAAGACGTTTTGCTCGTCCTCATCTCTTTAAGGGGAAGGATTAGGGTTAAGACTAGAATTAGGATTCGATTTAGGTAAGGGGATGTATTCAATGAGGGTTCTCACATGTATAGAAATACAAATGCGTGTGTGTCTTCTCTCTGTGGCAGAGTTTCAGTAATGCAGACCTTGTCGATGAAGAGCCACTGCTGGGGGAGAGGAGTTGCTTGACACCACAGTGGAGGTGCTATGTCAAGTACATCAATTCCCAGCAGATCCTCCTCACCTTCATCCCTGCTACCTTCACAGGTACACTGCATTTACACCTACATTCTGAGCAGCATTTCGAATTCTATTTTTGCTATTCTATTTGTTTGTCTTTCAGCTTCCTAGAATACATATTGTTAATATTCTTAGAATTCCCTCTCGCAAGACATTCCATTTATCTCCATAGCTGAATCATAAGAATAACAGTGTTCTGATATAATTCACAGTCAATAATGGATAACGTTTATCATGTGTCATTTTCATTGTAATTAATAAGAATAAGAAAAACTTCATTCATATATAAGTTTACAAGGTGCCTTACTGGAAGGCATAAAAAGTAGGAAACATTAAAAACACGTTAAAAATAGTGAAGTACTTTAGATGTTGAAATATCTATATTTACTCATGAAATTTACATCTTAAATTTGTATGATTTCACATACATACAAGAGTCAGCAAACTTGTTCGTGTGAAAAGACCAAAAACCACATCAAAGATTGCGTGTCTCGTGCTTGGCCGATTAGTGACCAGTGGTGGTTGTGGTTGAATTTCTAAAAATCCTGAGCTTACTAATAAATTGCAAAGAACAGAGTTAAAAAAGTTAATCTTAGGCTTTCATCAATGCCTTAACTAAAGATAAATACAACATATTTTTTGTTTCTTTTGCAGATGTTCTGATGTTGATGTCTTCAGGGCTGGACACAGAGGCTCAGAGCAATGTTAGCATGCAGGAGGACGACACTCTTACTCCCAGCAATAAATCGCATGCCGATTCTCTGTCAGGCTCCACCAGTGGGCTGGAGAGGTCCGAGTCTGGCCTGAGTCTGGCCAGCAGGCTGCAGAGGAGCTCCAGCAGTGGACCCCTCGGTCTCCGGTCCCCTGTGGTCTCCCCACAGTCAGAGGGCCAGACTGGGCCTGCTGACTGCCTGATCCTGGACCAGGACAGCTGGAACAGCAGGGCGTCCGAGACCGAGGTCTTGACCCCAGGTTCAGGTAAATACAACACTGTCCAGTAGGGGTGTAACGATACACTCAGCTCATGGTTCGGTACGCGGTACAGGGTTCGCGGTTCGCTACAGTCACAATATTTTTAACTACGTTTAAATGGAAACAAATTATGACAGTAGAAGATTCCTTCTTTAATGCTTCGGCATAAAACGTGCAAAAGCAATATTTTCTTATAGTTTTTATAATTGTTGTGTGGCAGACGCAAGGGGTGTGGGGAAGCCCTTGGCTGGATGCAGGAGGGAGTCGTGCTGGTAAGCTGGTTCTCCCTGCATCCGACACCGGCTGCCGCCAATTGAGACTAATTGGATAATGGCAGCCTGGGACTGATGTAACAATGTGTGTGTCTTTTTCCAGTGTGGGAACGAGGCGGGAGTGAAAACGCTAACTATTATTAGACGGTTTCGCAGTTTTATTTAAACTCAAAATCATAACTCAACTCGGGCCACTCTGCTTAATAATGTCTCTCGCCCTCTGCAAGTGGTATAATTGGTGTAATTCCATAAACAAATGAGATCATAGCCGAGATGATTGTTAGCCTCTATCTCATGCCAGTGGTATTATTGGTGCTAGTGTTTCTCAAAATCAAGACTGTTAACCCTGTTGCTTTCTGTCCCTCCTTCCATTATCTGACGTTGCTTACTGAAGTAATTTTTCCATCAGCCTTTCACCATCTGCCAATGCTAGAAACTCTGAAAACTTTAGCTCTGTTTGTAATGAAAGAACAGCAACCCCGTTTGTCTTTTGCGCTGTAAAGCCATCTCTCTTTGTGCTGTAAAGTAATAGAGTGAAAAAATTCTCACCATATCTGACCTCTGAAAAATGAAAAATGCAGTGTAGAGGCCTGTAGAGGCTGCCAATGTTTTCGGCGATGGTCTTGTTTGTTTACGGTAATTCTATTAATGACTCAAAATGTGGTAATGATTCATTGATGGTAAAATACTAAATGTAGCACCTTTTTGATCAACCATATCTGAGGATACTTCTTCACAAATCGTCTCTCCTTTTCCTCTTCTTGCATGTCTATTGTAGAGCTGGGAGGAAAAGAGGGAGTGCAGTTCTCTGAACCACAGAAGAGGGATTACCACATCACCTTTAGCAGGCAAGTTTCCCAGCAGAGTGCCAGTGATAGCAGCCAGTTGAAGTGTCCAGTCTACGTCTACAACTGTTCCCTGGACCATCTGAAGGAGCAACTGGTCCATCCCAACTCCAGCCATCAAGCCAAGGACATCTTCTTCAGGTACTGGCTTTGCCTATAGAAAGAAGCTAGGGTCCAAAGCTCAATGTTTTCTGGATCCACCGGTATGGCTAGCCGGGTATCCTCAGGTCCTTAAAAAGTCTGAAAAAGTCAAAACAATTTGGTGACATCTTTGGTGCTAATAGGTTAGTGCTGTGGTGTTTTTGCACTGCACCTCACAGAGATCACTTGGCAGTCAAACAGTGTGGTCAGTATTGTGATGTCTTTTTCCTTGGATCTTCTGTTGATGACGTTTGAGTTTCTGATCGTACCGGTCTTCTTTTTACTGTTAAGCCATAGTGGCTATCTTTGCTCATGCCAACTACCCAGCTTATTCCAAATTTTGCAAATTTAAAAGCTTTCATGAATTGGGTAGCCATACTAAATATACTACACACGACAATTCGTATACCAAAAGCCACAGGTAACATTCTATGTTACTTAGCCTTTATTTAACCAGGCAAGCTGACCAAGAACTTTTTCTTTATTTACAGCAGTATCCTGGGGGAGTAGATGCATTGTGAGGCAGGGTTATGTTCTACTACTGTTGGGCATTGAGCAGCTCCACTGGAACAGTTAGGAGTTCAGTGCTTTGCTCAAGGGTACATTGACAATTATTGTTTATGGAGGGAGGGTTGGTATTCAACTGAACCCAGCAAAGGTTCTCAAACTTCTATTTACAAACTCACTTTTCAAACCAGTAGGTTATTGCTACCCCATGTCAAAACAAAACAACTTGGTTTTGTGCCTTTTTCACCCAAACCAGGTGGCTACATTGTCATATTGGTGAGAAATGGATGCTATTTTGATTGTTTTTGCCCTGTGACTCCACACTAAGACTAGTTGTATAATGTTCAGTAAACGTAATGCATAGCATTAGCACTCAGTATCAGTCAATTTCCCCATAAGATACTACTCAGAATTGATCTTGGCACTGAGGAAGTGGTACTGGTATATCCCTACCATTTTGCAACATTAAATATCAGTTTAATCACCACTCTGCCACCACTTAACCACCACTTTATTATGTAACCAACTTTTGAATTTTCTCCAAAGTGAATTTTAGCTCTGATTATCACAAGGTTTATTCGTCCGTATTAACATGTCCATTTCTGGTTGTCTCCTTGGGTGAGAATAGACCTCAAGATGCTGAATCCTGGGAGATGTATCAGCAGATGAAGTTCAGGTAGCATTGCTAAGTTCTGTCTCTGTTCTACTTCCCTTTTTTGGTGAAGAGCTGCTGAGCTTTCATCGGACTCTTAGGCCTTAGGACACGCTTGCCTTTTGCAGAATGGGAAAGTGTTGCTTTCTATGTTTAGCGGGCTTGAAGAACCATCTTACCTTCCCGGGCCTTTCTCTCATTCCTCCCCAGGCTTGTGTTGCTACAGGAGTGGAGGTACACTCTTGACAGGATATGCTGAAACACACTGAACACAACATACAGTAAAGATGTGCTCCACTACCCACATTTCAAAATATGCAGGCCCAAATTAACTAAAGGTTTGCACAGGGAACAAGATAGTGGATAAAGTAAAGTAAAGCAACTGAGGCACAAAAAAAATCCACAAATTAACCTCACAACACAGTGTAAGTGAATTTGGACCTCAATGTGCTTTCAGTCTTACATCCCATGTTTTTCCACACATCTTTTTCCACACACGTCTCCAAGCACACGGAAGTCAAGTGATTTTAAGCTCATTAGCACATGCCTTGAGACTAAATGAGAATTTTAGCTTAACTTCATGAACGACAGTTACAGCAAGGAATTATTTTTGAGGAGAGCCTCAAATCATATTTTCACCCCTATCCCTCTTGTTGTGTCTCTGTGATCAGATACCGATGTGTGTAAAAACATCCGTCTATATGGTGCTTGGGATTTGAACATCCTTAACATCCTTAAAGCCTTCTTTGATGGTCACCCTGTTGCATGCTGTAGTAACAAACCTGAAATGGATTGTCGTTCTGTTATTTCTGCTACCATTGGTACGACAAGCACTCTTGCTGCAGCTTTGCAGTTGATCACCTATATCGCAGCATCTCTGGGTTCTCTTAGGTGACCTTACATTCTAACATGGACAAAAATGCTTTGTTACAAAAGTACAACCCTTGGTGAACAAGGTATTCTGCGTTTCCCCTCTTCCTCTTTTGCCCTGGATAAGTTCATTTTCTTTATTGCAAATTTTACACTTTAAAAATGCTTGCTGTGGTGCTTAAGCCATCCCTCACAGGCTTGTTGTCTACCTCATTCTCAAGTTAGAATTTGGGCTATAGCCATCTAAATGCTTAGGCAGCATTACATGTAATGGAACTGTCTGTATTTTAATTGACACATACTAGAGATAAGAGGGTTGGTCTTTGACTATGAATCAGTGGGAAAGGAGATTGTGCTTTCTCTAGGAGCTTGAACTATTTATATTACGAAATGTTTTTACCCCCTGTCAGGTCGCTGTCTCAGGACCGCAGCAGTCCTTCCTCCTGGGCTGACCTCCTGGCTCAGCCTCACAAACACAAGGAGCTTGCCAACTACTGCAGCCTGCTGCAGGAGCATTACCACCAGAGCTATGTCAAAGGTAGACTTGTTATATTTTGTTGTTGTAGTTGTTAAACACCATATGTTTGTCTAACACTGTACACCAAGATAAATGGGAAAAAGGTTACTTGAATCTAGGGCTGGGCGATATATCGAGTTCTCCGATATGATAGATATAATTTTACTGAACGATATGAAAATAGATAGAGATTCAGTTTTTTACAGTGTTTAAACGTTATTGTAGCAACTTGCTACTGTACCGGGGCCGTGACAGTCAGAGATGTTATTTTGCACATTTTTAAAGACTGTGCCTTTTATTTTTGTTTTTTCTATGTACTTAATAAGCTTTTTATGTTCATATGTTCATTTGCGCTACTACCGGGGCCACGACAGACAAAAACTAACGCAGGAGCTGAGAGTTAACGGGCCAACAGGCCACTTTATTTGCACCAGCAACATAAAGGACCCGGTCTTGATGGCTGCTTGTCAGCTCCGTTGCTCCTGGCTGGCACACCTCCCCTCTGTGCCGGCAGGTCAGCTGCGGAGCACCAAAGCTGCCAGTCTGCCAGGCTTCCAGGACGCTTTTCAGCTCCAACTGGGCAGCTCTTACCCCAGCTGCATCCCCCGGGAACATGGTCGGTCGCCGCTGCTGGTCTCGCTCTCTCCGCTCCACGTTGGACTCAAGCACTCAATCAGGCTCTCACTCTGACTCAGACGCACTGCCGTTCACACCGTCACACACTTAAAAGGGCCCGGCTGCAATCGGCCTTAATTGGCCGCAGCCGGTGCTGGATCCAGGGAGCAGTGTCAGTCCACTGACAATACTGGACCCTGATTGGTTGACAACACCAGCTCCTCTAATTCAAATGAGGTAAACCTGCTGAGTGGAGCCTTTCCAGGGTGTGTGTCAGCTCAAATGCTGTAAACTGGCCTGATTGGAAGGATTTAGCAAATGTTTACTGAGGGGAACCAATCAAGACCAAGTCCAGTTGTGATGTGTTGACTGGAATTCCTGAAATGTCCTCTAGAAAAGGAAAGATTTTTGAAAACGCAATAACTTAAAATTAAAACACTCAAACTAAATACATTTTTTAAAATTCTATCTACGTTAAATATATTTGATTATGTATGTATATAAATAGAGGAAACATCAAATTCCTATTATAGGGATTCTTTAAGATGCCATCCAAGAACTGCCCTCTTTTCTATGGCACCAACCTTTGTAGATGCCAGTGAGGACGTGGTAGATATGTGCAGGAACATAACTCCACGCACATTTGAGATGCCACCAATGCAGATCTTATCAAGGTAGCAATTTTTCTCTCTTGCCATTGGGTGAGCTCTGTTCTTTATTATGTTTAATGCTAAAATTATCTATTATTTGAAAATGATGATCTCCTTGATGGAAATATAAGTAGTTTATGCCATCACTATCTGAAATCAGCTTTTGATCATTGCTTTTCTTTTGAAGTCTAGGAAGAGATTGGTTGTTGCCTAATTTTTACCCTTCATTATGGTGATTTGTTGTATACGAATCAGCTCCGCTAATCATGGTGCTTTGAGATTTGGTACAAACTGTAAATCCTTGACTTATCATGGCTGGTTGGCCATCTCTGCCCACATCTAGGCATAGTCACTGGTCTGTATTTACTCACCAGGCCATTCTGGGAAAGTGTACTTCATATTTATGTCTCCATACTCCATATATATCACAAATTTGGAGCTCAGTATATTCTGAGGTCCCAGTATTCTTTTTGCTGACTGTCCCCAAAGCTCAGAGTTTTGGAAGTGTCTGTTTATGTTTGTGGTGCTGGAGAGTTGATGGCATGCGACAAAGGTTCCAGGCCAGATTCAAACCCAGGACATGCCAGTTAAATGGTGGCCCTGAGCCACCAGGACACCAGGAAACGGTAACTCTTAGCAAGTTTAAAGCAATTGTCAGATCTAGGGAATATGGATCTGTCGTTAATTGTCTGTGTTTTTATTAAGGATGTTGCCCATGCCCTCTATTTGTTCTTCCCAACCACAGTTATGAGGATTACAAAAGTGTTAAAAGTATGCTATGTAGCGTTTACAATGTATGGTGTTATGATGATGTGATGTCAGATAACTGCATCTCAGACACCTTTGGGTTGAGAAATATTTGAGTTGAGTTTCCTACTTTAGATTGAATTCCGATACTTCTGACATTTCGACATTTCTGGAAAGCAACATTAGTGCATGATTTGCTTGCTGTGGCCCTCAGGTGTGTACCGGAGCCTACAGCAGTCCTACAGCATCAGCTCCCAGGATGTCCTGATGGCAATGGACTACTGTGAAGAGTCCCTGCAGGAGATCGACATCACCCCCTTCCTGCAGACCCTCTGTGGCCACATCAGGGTCTTCAGGGAGCGCAGTGAGGCTCCAGGACGGGGAGGAAATCCAAGGCCTTCAACGACCCCTGCTACCTTCATCATTGGAGAGGTTGAAGAGGAACGACTAGCTGACGGGGCTGCTGCAGCCTCCTTATCCGGGTATGGCCAAGGATTCATTGTAAAATAAGATTAGATGAAACTTTAATAATCCCTGTGAGGAAGTTAGGTTATTTCAGTAGCAAATAGTAATAGGATACAGCAAAGACAAATATAATGTTCTGGCCAAGATTATTGGCACCCTTGCATTTTATGCAGATAATGTACAATATCTTCTGAAACAACAATTCATCTATCGATTTACAACAGCACATGATCAAACAATTAGGATAAAAATTAAAAGATTTAATTTTTATGGTTATTTAATTTTTTGGTTTCAAAATTGAAAAGTGGCCATGGCCAAGATTTGTGGCACCCTTTTAGAACGATTCAAATAAATTTTGTTGGGAGGAAATACATTCTCATTTTTCAACTCACCTGTGACAGGTTGCAGGTGCCCATGAGGTATAAATGAACCAGTTATCGGTCATCTGTAAAAATGGTAAAGAGCAGAAAAAACTATTATCACCAAACCTAAGCATTCACAAGGCTATAAGGCTATCTCTAGAGGCCTTTGTATTCCTGTTTCCACAGTTCGTAATATTATTAAAGTTAGGAATTGTTAAAAAGGAAAGGTGGTAAGAGTAAAACTGATCTCAGATGTTGTTTAAGGTTATGCAAGCCATTGAAAAAACACCTCGCTTGGCATTCAAAGATCTCAAGGGTGACCTGGAGGTGTGGGATAATGGTAATTGTTTCAGCCCATACCATACGCTGGACACAGAACCAAGAAGGGCGTTGGGGTTGGAGGCCACAGAAGACCCCACTGCTGAAAGAGAAAGACAAGAAGACCTGATTGATCTTTGCCAAGACCCACCTGGACAAACCTGTGGACCCACCTGTGGACTGATGAAACTAAATAAGAGCTTTTTGTAAACAAAGGGCTGATCTGCATTGCCAGACAACGAAATTAAGCTTTTAAAGAAAACACACCCTACCCCCTCAAATACGCTGGAGGTTCCATAATGTGGGACTGCTTTGCTGTCTTGGGTCCTGGGTATCTTGAACGTATTAAAGGCATCATGAAATCAGAAGATTACCAAGGCATTTTGGGTAGGTTGTACCTAAATGTGCCAATAATCATGGCCATAGCCATTTTTCAATTTTGAAGCCATAAAAGATTATTTTTTATATTTGTATTCTTATTATTATCATGTGCTGTTAAATAAGATGAAGATGAACATTATCTGCATAAAGTACATGGGTGCCAATAATCTTGGCCAGTACTGTACATGAGAATAGAGTAAATGAGTATTAAACATAACATAAACAACAATTACAATACTAGAATATATTAACTAGAACTAATAGAAAGAAGCAGTTAAAATATATGAATTACTGCATGTATGCAGGGTGTGTGAAATGACAACCGTAGAGCATACTGAGACAATGAAATGATTGATGAAAAATATGCATGTGAAAATATAGAGAAAATGAAACATTAAGTATGAAAATAAATTAGAAAAAATAATGGCCATATGTGTACAGAAGGTGTGTAGCAGTCACACAGACTTATATACAGTAAATGCAGATTTTCGCTCAGTAGACACACTGTATCACACAATATTGTTCTTCGACCTGTGATCTAAAACATCGCACATCTTTATAAAAGTAATTTGTTATTCAAAACCTAATGGACCCCAGCTGTCTCTCAATTTTTGGCTGAGGCAAGACCTTGAAATTTTCTGTTTATCAGTTCATATCATTTATTCATATCGCCCACTCAACTTTAACTTCTGAAGAAAAAATTTAATGGCAAGATGATTCTTTTAATTTCTTTGCTTCTATTCTTTTATTCTTGGATTTATTATTCTACAAGCGCCGATAATTTATGTGGATATAAGCTGATGCTATTATATGACATAGACGTAAACCACTATTATCTATGTCCTGATGTGTCTCGCCCTAGTATTGAAATGGAGGATTCCAGTGAAGCTGAACCCAAAGGAAAGTTCTCTACGCCTGCATCGCCACTGATCCTGGATGAGCCCAAGATGGCTAAGATCCCAGAGTTTCCTCTGTCACTGCTTCAGACGCAGCAGAAATGTGAAGTATATCCAGATCTGCACAAAATAATACAGGTATTGTGCTGATTGTTAGGGATAGAAATGACAACAATATTATGTAATATACTGAATTGGGATGATTTAAATGGGTATCTGTAATGATTTGAATGTGTTGTTTTAATTCATATTTCACATTACTGTGTTTGGGTTCAAAGAAAGCACATGGCCCAGAGAGAAGCCAGACTGCTATGTATCACATAATAAAGCTTGTTATTCTTTTTAATTGTACATCAGGATGTGAAATTGATGTTATTAAAATATGAAAATGATGCCCATTCAACAGGATAAATTCATGGAGATTGGATCTCAGTATTTCAAAACTGTGCCCTCCAGTCCACATTACTTCTTCTACTGCCCACCATCATCTAAGAAAGAGGTGAGTTGACAAGGTTGTCTTTTGTGTTACCCACCATGTTGGCTACTGGTCAGTTTGACTTCCAAGAACTCTCTTAACTTTTTGTCATCCCTCATAATGAAATTCAGGGGCGGGGGAATTATGGATCGCTTCTTCTGTTTGTTTGTTCGTTCACTTGTCTGTTTGTCATGTTTCTCACTACTTTGTTGTAGCATTTTAAGACTTACACCGATTGTCCCAAGGGGGCTCTACATTGTTCGTTTGTTTGTCCTTGTGTTGCACTCCATATCTCAGATACCACTAATCGGATTTTGAGGAAACTTTGGGAAATCATGCATCTCAGCAATCCCAGAATTACACTGATTGGCCTAAAGTGGACAATACAAAATCAAAAACAAATTAAAGAAACTTTACTCTAAGTTGATGCTTCTTATTCAAGAATACATTATTGTACACAATTGTATGAGTTTTTGGTAAATGATGAAACAAGTTCTTGGTAGTGGCCTCCACTTTTGGACCCGCTGTATTTGTTGCTTATTTGCCGTGAGGGGGACTGCATCATTTGTTGAGGATGACACAGAAGGGTCCAGGCACTAGGTGAAAGGTGTATTTCTTCAACCAGTCTCAACAATCCAGAGTGGTGCTCAAAAATAAGTTGTCTTAGTGTGTAAGTTTGGATGGTGTGGTGAAAGGATGGTGATGCCCACATGCCCACCTGAATGTTACTGTTGGTTAGACCAGCCTATGCATTTGGTTTGTCGCCTCAGGAGGACTCTGATGGTGAGGATGAGAGGAGACCCAGTGATGAGCTGGTGTCAGAGGCTGAGCCAGCTACTGAAGATGGTGAGGCTACCATGAAAATTTTGAACTCTTTGTCTTTGCCAGCCACTGTCCTGTCACATTATGCAAAATAAGTATTTTTTCCTACAACTAGCAACACCCATCAATTTCAATGTTAAATGCTGACAGTGCTAACATGCCATTTTTCAGTCAGTTGAAATGCAGATACAGAAGTTGCCTAGCAAAGTGTTTTGTAAATTAAGAGCAGTTTTGCCACAAAGTGTTTCTTAGAGCAACGACATACCGACATAGGTAAAAACAAGAGAACAAACACATCACACAATTTAAGATATCAAGTCAAAATGTCAAGATTTTCTTTTAATAAAGTTTAGATAAATGTATAGGTTTATGAAATCTACAGTAAAGATCAGCCACCTGGCATCCAAAATCTGCAAATCTAATATCAGGCCCTGGGACCCAGTATCACAATATTGAAGTATTCAAATGTCTGAAGTCTTGTATTCAAAAAACAGTTATTAGAGGTCTTATTTTTTTCGACATGCAATGTTAGGTTTCTTTGTGCTGCATTTCCTCTTTGATTATACAGAATTTTTTCATCATATCTACTTCACTAAACACAATTGGATCATGTCCCATATTAATTCCCTGTTGTTTTCTTATACTATCCATTTATAGTTTCAGAACTTTCATTAGCTATGCTCAATCAGAAATAGACTGGTTGTTCCAGGTTTGTTTCTTTTCATCTCAAATTCAAATTCAGGTAGCATTACATTATTAAAGGTCTTAAAAAGTATTAAACTCAGCTTTCTAATACCTGCAGATACCTTGTGCACCAGCTTGTGTCCTGACCCATAGTTGAGAAACATTGCATTATACTACTCCTCGATGGGGAAGTGACCAGTTTGAAAATATGGTTCTCCCATGCATAGAAAACATGTCAGGCTGCTGCATTGTGACGGAGAGTGACACTGATTTGGAGGTGGAGTATGAGGCGCATCCTGGCGCCAAGTCTCAGGGAGACGGCGAAGAACAATCCCTGTCAGACTCCAACACCGTCAATCAGGATCAAGACTCCTTCAGCATCCTGGATGGAGACTCCCTGCTGGAGCCAGAGGAGCCAGAGCTAGAGATGCCACCGCTGTTTGTTCATCTCACTTGTTCCGTCAATATGAGGAGCTGCCATGGATCCATGCCCATACAGACGCTGCCTACCTGCTTTGGTGAGCGCAGCCCTGATACATAGCAGCAAGCCACACCCAACGTCTCAATGGCTACGTTTACATGCACAGAATTTCATTCTTAAAGGTGCTACATGTAGCATTTTTTTTCAATATAACATATAATCATGTAAATTAATTGTGATACCTTGGCAACTTCCGAAATTACCAGCCATGAATCACAAAATGGCAGTAAAATTTGGCTGATGAATCAGTAAGAGTCAATAACATTTGAATGCTTTGGTTATATAAAGTCTTTGGTCTTTGACTGTTACCAAACTTTGTACATGCTGACCACTGTACACTCTGTGAGCTAATCAAATCACAGCAAAACAATGGCTCTATAACAAAAAGGCCCTTGATTGTTATGCCTGTTATGCTGCTCTACTCAAAGCAATAACACCCAAATTTCTGTAAAGATTCACATATTCCTATGAAAAAGTACATCATTTTGGCCAGTAAAATTATTCTTGGCGGGTCAGTTTTTTTGAGTTTATCAACACTTGGCAGTTGAGTAAAAAATTTGATACTACCTTGGTATAAGTCTGTAAACAAATGAGACCATGGTGGAGACTAGTGTTAGCCTCTATTTCACGACAGTTGTATTGTAAATGCTAGTGTTTCTCCAAATTAAGACCACATTTCCCACAAACGCTGTTGCTTTCTGTCCCTTCTCCCTGGTGTCTTTGGCTTTACAGAAGAGTATAAACATGTTGGAAGTGATTTTTCCATTGGCCTTTCACTCCTTCCACCATCTGCCACCAATCTTTGAAAGCTTTAGCCCGGTTTGCGCTGGAAGCACCCTCTTCCTGTTTTGTACCATAAAGCAAGTCTCCCTTTTGTGCCGTAAATGAATCCAGCAGATTTCTCATCAAGTTAGACCACGTGGCCCACAATGTAAAATGCAGTGTAGAGACCTGTAGAGGCTGCTAATCTTCTCGACTATGGCCTTGTTTGATTGATGTTAAAATGCAACACATTGCCCCTTTAACCCGGTCACTCAAGTAACCTGGTTTTGGGTTATAATTCCAATCATGAGAAACCTGTTTAAGGTGCCTGGCTTCCTCCCATAATAAACAAGTTACTTTGGCATGGAAACTTCTTCCTCCTTTCACATTTGGTGGAAGGAAACGCAGACTCGCATAGCATAATGGTTACATTTTGAGAAAAGCATAACTGCCTGTAACATGTGGTTATTTGTTGATTATACAGATTACTATTGGGACCATCATTTCCTTCCCATGTGTTCGCAACCTACTCAATGTTTTTTTTTTGCCTTCAAGCTGAGCCAAAGCATTCTATCAAAACAATCTGTCAAGGCAAAGATGGTGGGGTAGCTTGTGGGTGATAATTGGTTTATTCATGGAATAGGGAGACTCAGTTGCAGGGTATCAAAGGTTAATGTAAAAACTGTGACATGAACAAGACCCTAACTGGAATATGACCAATAGGTCTGTTATTCTGTGAATGGAAACGTAGCCAAACATAGACATTTTCTCAAATCCTAAGTAAATAGGTGCAGGCCTCTATTAAAATCATTGTATAATCAAATATGATGCTTTGACCATGGAGACCATCAGTTTCACCCTTTTGTTCTAGTGCTAATTTCTGTTTTTGCAATTGCAGGTGAGGTTATTTCCTGCCTCGAGAATGCAGGGCCCTTACAGTCGTTGGATTTGAACGAGCTGTCAGTTACATTAGACATTTTTGTCTTGACGCTACCTCTGGAGATTGAGGTCCTGGCTGATTTCCAACACAATAGGTGAGTGAAAATGTTAGCAAAAAGCCATGGTTCTGTAGCTTTTGCTAGATGAGTAGATTGATCAGGGTTTTTTGAACACAACTTTTTATTTCTGACGTTTTATTGCTAAATCCCCCCACCCCTACTTTTGGTTCTTTCTTGATCATATTGCAATATTAAGTAATTTACCTCTGTTTTTTATTTGTGCAAGTGCTAAAAACATTAGAAACAAAGGGAGAAGAAAAGAAATACAAACTGGGCCGATAAGTCAAAAAACCTGAGGGGTTTAAAAAAACATCTCACCCCAAAAGAGAGTTTATCATTGACCATCAACAATGGATGCAAATGCATAGTTTTTGAGATGTTTATTCCTGTAGTCTTTTGAATAAAAGTTGTAGAGAACTGGGAAGCTTTGAATGACTGTAATCAACTTCTTGTCCATTTTGCACTTGCCAGGAGGAATTATTGTTCATGACACAAAATCAGTTTGGGAGGAAACAAAGAAGCACAGAAATCTCATTGGCTATCGACTGCAAATGACTGCAAAATCAGTATCGATGAGACCATCCTTTAAGTTAGATCTTTCTCTGCAGGTACACCTCAGAGAGCAGTGTGTCACTGACCCGTTCTCCAGGGCAGCCCTCCTCCTACCGCTCTGATGAGGAGCTGATGGCAGTGTTGGACAGCCTGAGGGGAGTCGGTATCGATGGGTGAGTTTGTCCAGTGGACAGGTTTGTTCTAAAGGATAACATTGAGCTTACATTTAGCAGCTGGTTCTGGTTAAATATGTCTCAATTCTTGACTGTGTTGTCTTCTAACAGGGTCTCTGGAGATCCTCTGTCCAAACTCCCATTGCCTCACAAATTAGCTATTCTGGCTACAATGGATGAGGTGAGTCTTACTCATAATGTGAGCTACCAAATGCAGCAATACTACTACTACTACTACTACTACTACTACTACTACTGCCGCTGGAATGTTAACTGTGGCAACTACTAATTGTGGACTTCCATTCCTCTTGTGGAGCTGTGGAGAAATCGGGACATTCGCTTTGATGCCCACGGGGATCATAATTTCACATATTTCTTGACATTGAAAATTAGCTAACAAGGTGGACTAGTCTTCCTGGTCTTCATCATTAGTTTTCATTTTGTCTTTGTCGCAGCAAGATCAAGATCGAATATGTGGTTCCTACATTTATTATATTACAAGGGACTTTCTACTGGATGAAGCCCTGTGTAGTGAAACAATTGTTGACGAATGTTGTACTAATATTATGTTCATTGTCATATGAGTGCAGCTCTTATGCATTTACTGAAAACCAAAGTCCAAACTTTTCCCTCTCAATCAGTTGCAATCATTTTACACGTTGAATGAAATAATAGCAGTGAACGTTTTTTGTTTCAGATCCGCTGGCTGCTGGAGGATGAGATAGTCTCTGCCCTGCGTCATTCTCGGGTCATCAACTCAGCCACACTGCAGAAGGTAGCCGACCATGTTTTGCGTTCCAGTGGTCGGCCACGATGTTACTGTGAGGACGTCCCACTGCAGTTTGTCTTCGGACCCGAGCAGTCTCTGGAAAAGTTCAAAGAGGCAAGCACAACCAACAATGACCATAGTAATGTTTCTGCTAAAATGGCAGATGAATCACATTTTCTGGTCATTCTTTGAATATGTTTTTTAGGAATGCATCTGTCTCACGTTTTCAGACTACCACATTTTTAGTATCAGCCTACACTAGAACTGATGCAATCCATTATTTTTACTGAACAATATAGTCTTAAATTACTATCTTCGGGTCACTGGACAAAAATATTTAGATATGATCAGTTTTAATTGGAGAGCTATAAAGTCCATCTATGCGTGAAAAGGCAGAAAATCAACACAGTCTCCAATAGTCCACCACATGCACTTCCTATGGAAACAGGGAAAGTAGTTCCTACTAATTCAGCAGTACGTTTGGTTTATATTTGTATTCCATCATATTTTGTGTACAATCTCCTACACCAACCTGTGGAGTAAGCTTTTGAGATAAAGCTAGTTGCTTTATCAATCTGCACAATCTGTATGCTAAAGTGTTAGCATGGAGTACTGGAGCTAACATAGATTTTTGTCTTATGTTCTCATCACTTTATCGATAAGTTGACCAACAGGCCATTCTCCCATCAACTTGGTGTATTCCTTTAACTGTAGAATTTAAGTGTGATTGTGCAGCGTGACCAGCTACTCGCTCTCCACAGGAGTTCCGGAGGATGTCTTTCTCTGGCTATGTGCTGAACGGGGAGCAAGACCACTTCTATTACGTGTCCCTGAGTCGACTGCACCCTCAGAGGATCCAGGCTACCAAGAGACTGTCTGAGAGCACCGCAAACCCCTTACGTCAAACAAATCCCTGTGTTGTCGGAGGACAGGCAGAGGATGTAACAAGGGCTTCGTATAACCAGACCACACCAGGGAAAGTGTTAGAGAGCGACATGGAGGCGCACATGGCAGAGGCAGACAGCGAGGTCGGGTCACCTTACCTTAAATAAAAAATGAACCTTGATACTCTAAATTTTAGGCTGTGTTCACAATGCATGCCTTCATGCATCTATCCATGTAACCCATATTTGACAGCGATGTTGGAAAGACGTATGTGCAGTGTAACTATAACAAAATATGTCTCATACATTTATGAACTTATGTTTCTTCCACTTGTTTCGAACGTATCACATATTGGTATGTGCCTTCAAGATATGACTGAATTGTTCAGTCATATCTTGGCTGTTTGACTTTCTTTCCATTGTCGCGTCCTGTTGTCCTTCCTGCTGGCTCTGCCAAGCTGCTGTGGCGCTAAAATCTGAATTGGGACACTTTCAGTGCAGTGTGAATCTAGCCTTGTTATTTTATTCACCAGGATCTAATCACATTGACCATTCCTTCTGGCAAGCATAAAAAATCGATATATGAAAATGTCACAGATTATTACTTTAACTCCATCCAACTGCAGGGTGAAGAGAAGAAGTCCATTAATGCTGCTGTTGATCTTGGTGACCCGACTCCAGAACCCACTGAGCTGGTCAAAGCCATCAAGCCTGAGATAGAAGATGCTGGTTCCCAGAGCTCAGTCAACACGGCAGTGGACAGAGGCCAGCCTGTCACCCCCCACCTCCAGCCCAGCAATGACCACTGCTTAGAGCCCACTTCACCCCCCCAGACCCCTTCTACTGTCAGCCTGGCTGAGTCCATGCAGTCAGCTACCCACAGTGAGTGTGCCCAGACAACTATCAGGGCCTGTAGATCTGCCAGTTGGTCATTATTAGTAGCTTAGTAGAGTACGCTACCTCCATAGTACTTTGAATGAAGCTACACAACCAGTGTCTGAAATTTTGGACTTCTTTCAACTGCCAAGGGGGCAAAAGTGCCTGCCTGCCTGCCCATGTCAAAGAATTTAATTCGCTCTTGTTTAATTTCACTTGGTCTAAATGCAGTATTAGGCATTTCCACCCCACCAAGACAATCACAAGGCAATCTACACCTGCTACATCTTACGAGTAATGCACTGGGATTCCACTAAGTCCCAAACTCATTTAAGTGAGACCAGAATCTCTGTTCCAAGCAGAAATGCTAGAAGTCATAGATTAAGCTAATGGATTGGTGATGTAATATTGCCTGGTGCTAAATCATAATAAGAGTTATAATAAGATTTAGCCATGTGCGCCTATCAAACCTACAGCCAAAGTGATTATTGAACATTATATGATGCTGTTTGTTAAGCAACGAGTATTCGCGACAAATGATGGTAGATGCTGACAAACCAATGAGGAGTGAGCCTCAGGCCTGGCTGAGCTGGATGGCCCAGCTGTTCAGCTGTTAACGAAAGTGACAGGCAGCGCTTGGCATTGACAGAATAATACATGAGATTATCACCTGCTCTCTCTCCGGGGCCCTTGGTGTAACATCGATATGTAGTTGTCTCAGGGCTCTCCTCTGGCAGGAAGAAGGCCCCGAGGGTCTGTGATCCAGCAGAGCTCTACTCTGTTCAGGCTTTGATTTGTGACGCTGATGGCTGAATCTCATGACGGAAATGTCAAATCTTCTTTCCTCAGGCAGTGGCAAGCTCAGGCCGAGCCGAGTCCAGAGTGTAGTGTCCAGCCAAGGCAGCCTGGACTCAGATATGCTCGGTAAGCGCTGGATGTGATGATGATGGTCGATCACCAAGTTTTGATGATTGTGGAGTTCATCTTGATTGCTTGACTATTGTGATAATTTATGTCAGTTTATTGGTTTATTAAGGTCAAAACACGGGGTATCCAACACAAAAAGGAACACAATGTCAACCCTGCACACAAAGTTAGAATGCAACACGATGACCTCAAATGCTGTGGACTAGGGCGTGATTTAATTCCGTGATGACATTACAGGCTAAGACTAAGAAATGATTTAACTGTTTGAAGGCTGCTTTTCCTGCAGTGACACCAGTATTCAAAGGTAAGTGTCTCCCATAAGGAGGAGGCCCTGTATAATACGGTCATTTTCAGCGCATTAGTTCTTAGGCAGGGCGTGATGACGCTGACAATAATGAAGAAGCTCATGTCACTTCACAAACTGAATGATACGACTAAATCTGTTCTCTCTCTTTCTCCTCAGCTCTTATTCTATTTCTTTTTCAAGCACATCTCTCTAACATGATCGTTATGATCACAGGAATCTTGTAAGGCCTCTAACACACCTTTGCATCCCTTATTTTTAGTTATGTGTAATGTGATCTAGACATTGAGGCTTATTCTGCTGTTGCAGAGTAAGCCTAAATTAAAGGCCTAAAGTGTAAATTGTAATGTTTGTGTGTGTTGACTATAATAATCATGATTATGGCGACGATGATAGTGATGCGTGTGATGATAATGACAGAGTAGTTAACTCTTGTCTAGCAGTTACGTTTTAGGTCCACGAGAACTGATTTCCAGCTTTTTTTGTCACCTATTTGTTGCAATTCAATCAAACCCAGGACAAATTCTGAAATTAATCTGAGAATAATGATACTCTGTTGATATAAAATAAGCTAGACATTCATTTCTCTGTTTTCTGCTCAACATTTGTTTCTGTAGTCACAATTTGACGGGCAGTTTCAGGAGCATTATTGCCCCTATTCCCCTGATTATTTTCTACACCGAATGCACCGTCACCATGGTCACGACGATGATCACCGCGGTTATGATTATGATGGTAATGAAAATGTTGATGGCATTGCTTTGTTGTTGTTTTTTGAAGGTTATGATGGCGGCAGCAGTGACTCTGAGTGCGAGAGCCCCACCTTGGACGAGCAGGAGTGCCAGTCACCACTGATGCCAGACTTCTGGTTGATCGTTAAGATCCACCAAGACAGAGTGGAGGTCTACTCCCATTCTAGGTCAGACTAAGACCTTGTGCCACAGCAACTGAATAAAGCAACCCTGTAATTTGCCTTTGCAATGAGCCATTCATTAGGAATATAATTTTCCTCAGGACTGTTGATTCCTTCTGTATATTTAGCATTGGTACTATTGTCCTGATTGCATCCCACTCCATTTATTCTAATTTGTCACTTTTTCAGGAGCTTCACTGAAGGAAAAGAAGGTAGTGTTGAAGAGTTGGAGAAGAAGGAGGAAGAGGAGGAGCTCCCCGAATATCTACAGCTGCATCAGATGGTGGTCAGGAAGATTGGGGAGATCTGCCGAATAGTCAATCAGGTATCTAACAACTCAACAAAATGATAATTTTGATAATTCACCAGATATGACAAATGTACACAGATGGCAACGCAAGAGACACAGTTTGAGATATTTAATCAGATGGAAAAGGGTGTGATCACATCTACTGTTTGTTTTATTTGGTCCGAACCATGGTGGAAAGGTTTATTTTGTATTTTTTTAATTTGGTTCATTTTGTTTCACATTGCTCAATTGCATGTTAACCAGGGCTAAACAAAAGAGACACATGGACTCACAAGTAGCTCATTTATTGGACAGGGTTTTGGTAACCTGTCATCCGGCAGTTTAGAGATTTTGGCGGCGGGGGCGGGGGAGTCAAAACAAATCTGATTCCAGTCCCTGTAACTTCAGCTAAGTTCAATGTACTTGTCTGCACTCTTTGCCATAATTTCCCTTCTCTGGACACATGAAGAAATAGCTGATTATGAACATCAGTCCAGACTGTGGTTTTCTCTCGGTTAATTTTTTTATGCTAGGCTTTCCAAACATGAAGAACTGCTGGCTGTCAGATGTCAACATCTGTCCTCATACCTATAAACCCTTGTGTTTGGGGGTTGTTTGTACTTGGTTCAGATTACATTCTCACTCCTAACAAACCGCACCGCAGTTTTCTTGAAAGAGGATTTTCAGGTGTCTCTGTATGGATATTTGGTACCACTGGAGTTTGAATGGCGATGAACCAAAGAGTTCAAATAAACTGCTCTAAACATCCTTGGTGTGAATGGTGCATTCAAGTCCTAAGTCCCTCTTCCAAAGCCTCTTCCTAAGGGCACCGGCGTGGATCCACCTTAAAAACAGTTTATGTGTTGCTGCTGTTGGATGAAAGACCGGTAACAAAATGGCTATTTTGGTTGGATTGGTCAATTTGGAGATAATGTTTTGCTTCTACCAGACCTACATCTCATGTTTCAGTGCAGTTATTTGGTGCCACTCGAGTTTGAATGGCATTGTTCATACTTGGCCAAACAAATCAAACTAAAGGAGGACATGTTCCAGAACTTAAATAAACCAGGCAAAACAAAATTGGTGTGAAGCCACCCATGCCGTACCTAAACACACACTTCAACACAATTCTATCTATAGCTACAGGTAAATGACTTACCCTGCTTGCTGCTCAGTCTCTATGCATCTGTCTACTTTTCAGCGTATGCTGCTGCAGGACCTCCATGACAGCCATGTATGCAACTCTCTGCTGGTTGCTGAGAGTGAGGAGGACATCTGGAAGAACGAGTCTCTCTACAGGCAGAGGCTGAACAATTCTGATGGTTAGTCAGCCTGCCTTGAAACTAAAGCCCTATCTGCACACGACTAAAATTACCTGGGGTCATTTATCATAATTGCAGAATCCTATGCAAAATGAACTCTGTAATGTCAGGCGTGTTGTTTTTGGTATGCGATTACTTATTCTTCTTCCAGACACGAGATTTCTCTCTTCCTCCCTGTCATGAAAAATGGAGGCTATAGAGGAAGGGTTTCAATGCCTTTTCAGCACAAATTTTTGTTTTGCTAAATTGGGAGGTGACAAACCATAAAATCTTGACCTTATGCAGTTGTATCCATGGCATTAGCAAGTTCTGCCAATTTCAATTTCCACATGTAATTCATTAATTACATGAGGTCCTCATGTAATACTAATGATTTGAGTAGGGCTAAAGACTCAATCATGATGGCTCTTTATATAGTTGCATTAGAATCATATGCAATTCATACATTTGAAGCCAAGCGTTTCCAGTTGGCATCTTCTCAAATGGGTCATGTGCACACCCTTAGTGGCACAGAGAACCAACACTATAGGACCTTGGGAAAAGGTGCAGAGAAAATGTATGCAAGGTTGCTGAGAATAGTGATTGACAGCCCATTAAGTATATCTTACAGTGAAGTGATTCACATGGACTCTCGTTAGATTCACTTTCTTCTTAACGGCAACCATTAAGCCAGAATTACCAGTGTAATTTAGCAATATTGCTGGTTGTTCAGCTTCAATGTCACTAGATGAGGTTGTGGAAGAGAAAAGGCTCCTGGAACAATTGTATTTCTTTCCTGATATCACACTGAAATGCCTCTGCTACAGTTGTGGCTGTAAATAGTCACCTCCCCTCCCGCCACCCTTCATTTTTTGTCTCATCCAGATTACAACACAGAGGAGACCTACCAGCCCAGAGACTACTTGGCAGCCACCATGCAGTTCATCCCAGGGCACTTTGCTTGCGACGTGGTGTGGAGCACAATCATTCACATTCACCCACGCCTCAAGATGGGGCCCAACATGGGGGTGTCCAGGGGTGAGTGGCAGATCTGATGATACATGATTAAACAGGGTTTTAGATATGTTTGGTTAGATAATTTTGGTTCCCACACTTTAAGAACCGAGTGAAGTACAGTGCACATCCTGATAGTCATGCAGCCTTGACTCTTATTATGTTTTTGCCCCTGTAGTTTAGTTTGTCTGTGAGCGGGATATCTCAAAAACCTATGAATGGATTTCCGTGAAATTTGGTACACATATAGGCCTTGGAACAATTGATTCGATTTTTAGGGTGATCTGGGTTCTCTGCCATTATATAAGTAGGATAGAGTAATGATTATTGTTTTTAGCCATAACTATGAAACACAGTTGGCCATAACAGAGATAGAGATCCTAAGGGTCCGTTTCCTAAGGGTCAAGACAACAATTTAAGTGATATAAATTATGTCTTGGGTGTAGGCATGGGATGATATGAAAATTACGATTACGATTATCGATTATCCTGGCCAAAATAATTGCGATTCACGATTATCCTGATAATCATCAAAATATGCTTAAAACTCTTAAAATAGCACTAAAACATACTGGAATCACTTTACCTTACATTTTGTTAAGAAACAAATATTTTCTTTATTATTGTCCTATTATTACATCATAGGACACACATCTTGAATAACTTGAATAACTCAGATCACACAGACAGAGGTACAGCAAGGACAGCAGAATGAATGCGTTGGCCTAGAGAGTGAGACGAATCATGGTCCTTTTCAAGATAGATTGAAGTGCAAAAATGTCAGCATGTTCACTTTTTCTTGCTTTAGTTGTGCTTTTAGAAGTGTGAGAATGTGCCCACTGGCACTATAAACTCTCTCTCGGAGGGAACACAAGTTGCAGGTATGCATAGAAGCCTATTCACGATTATTCCGATAATGGAAATTCAGTGTTTTTAATCGCGATAAAAGATAAAATCGTCTATCGTCCCATCCCTACTTGGGTGTAACAGCAAGTTGGAGAATTGTTCAGCATAGGTGGAGTTTTGCACTGTCAGTGCATTGTAGTTATACAATAGGCAACTCCAATCATACAACCTGTTTAGCTCAACTGTGCTTTATCACAAATGGAATATGGTTGTTAAGCTAGTGCTTTCTTGCTAATTTCTTTTGGGTTTTTTTCATCTATTTAGATTGATTGGTAACCTTTGTTTAAACCTCAGAAACTCATTGAGGAGAAAACCCCTCATTTTCAACGGTGCCGAGAAACAACAGAGAAAACACAACAGCAAAAGAAAAGATTGTGAAAAACGACTACAAGACAATTTCACAAGGCATAGAATCACATCCTGGAATCGCCTCAAGGGCAACAATGAGTCTATTTTTAAACTGCATTGCAGTTCATTCCAAGTGTGCAGAGCAGTGAAGTGAAATGCAGCCTTTCCTAAATCATCCTTAACATTTGGAACCTGAAGTATGAGCCAGTCCTGTTAACGGGTGTGATGAGCACTAATGTTCCACACCAATAATGATGAAATATAAGGTGGTAATTCTTTAAGCAGGGCTATGTAAATGAATAAATACCAGTGTTGCTCCCTCCTCACAAACAGAACCAGGGGCAACCGACCTTTTCATAGAGGAGCCAGTGATGTGTACCATACCTATCACCTGTAATAAACCTAAGTGCACAATGATAAACGGAATCTAACTGTTTAAGGATAGCAGCTGCACGTCCAGATATCACATCTCCATAATCCAAAACAGAAAGAAAGACTGATCTAGCTATTCTCTTTCTGCAAAACATAGGAAAGCAGGGGTTGTTTCTGTACAGAAATTTTTGTCTGCAGCTTTTTAACAAGATTGTCAGCATGAATTCAAAATGTAAGTTTAGAATTCAAGTTTTAGACAGCTGTGATATCTGAGCACAGGGCCAGAATGGGCATTCTTTGCATAATACATTAAATCTTTCAACATGTGTTGTTTCTCTCCTTACGGCAGCTATCCAGGGCCTGCGATCTGTGCTGAATTCCTTCTGTGTGGTCAACAGGAAGAACATGTTCGTCTACCAGGAGCGTACGACCAAATCAGTCTTCTACCTCAGGTTAGCCATTCTCATCGATTACCAGCTTCTGCTAGTTCATTGAACTGTTCAACATTTTATATTACATTGCATTTTTAAAAGATTATTTTTTTGTGACCCAATCTTATTTTGTGTATGGCACTTACATGGCAAGGATTTGGGAGGACCATAGCAACGCAACTCAGCTATAAGCTTTATTATTAAAGGAATGCAGTGTTTTGGGCAGATTGTCCTGTTGGTCAATTTAGCCGTTAAAGGAAAAATCCACCCTTGGATTTCCTCACTTGAAATTGTTCCAATAGTTCTCAGTTGAAATGCTTCCAAAAACAATATCATCAATTTGTGATGCTGTCGGCTCCACGCTAACACGCTAGCCGGCTCCATGCTAACACTTTAGCATACACTATGTTGAGTGATAGCCGGCTCCATGCTAACACTTTAGCATACACTATATGCATGCTTAGTTGACCAATGGGAAAATCTCAAATTCAGACTGTATTGTAGTAAACATCAGCAGTTGAAGCAGGCGTCATCATAATCATATACATATCCATTTTAATCTCAAAACCCGACTTTGGGTCCTGACCCGAGATTTTTTCATTTAAAATAAAATCCTTTTTGCGTTTATTTATAGTATACAGTGAAGAGAGACAGGAAAGATGAGAGAAAAAAGGAGTGAGGGAGAGTGACTTGTGATAAAGGGCAGAAGTTTAATTCTTTCCCACAGTGTCAGAAATGTATGATATGAATCTTAGCTGGCTAAGTCACCTGGAGACCCCATGTCATCCCTGTTGCTC